>VZTU01010753.1:61469-86499 GCA_013400835.1 Zapornia atra | reverse complement strand
CATTCTACATCTGGAGCAGGCATAACATGAGTACTTCAGCAACAGGTTTCCCAAATTTGGACAACGAAGTATACAGACAGTAGATGCCCTGCACTCTGAACAGAAAAAGCAAGAGAGCTAAGCATCTGGACCCTGAGATACATGGAGCTGTTCAATATTTTTTCACCTGATCCTTATATATGTGCAGATTGAGTCTGTTTCACATAGCTGATTTTCATAGGTCAGAAAATGATAATTTACTGCAAGAATTTTTTCCACAATGAATCCAACACAGAATGCATCTGGTAGGACCCAAAAGAAAACTTTAATAACCTAGCAGCAGATATCCATGCCCCCTGAGAAACTACCTGTGATAGGAAGACCAAATAATTCTTCCCCACCAGAAAGAGAGATATACTTCCTCCATAGCTCATCAAATTTGGCTTGAAAGATCTGTAATCTCTCACTTGCTTCACAGGGAGGAACATTTTCCTCACTGGGGCCCCTGTAAAAAGCAAAAGAAGTTCAGTGCAAGTATCAACCTTACAAGTTTCACAAAGCAGCACAACAGAACCCAGACTCTATTTACTGAACAATATTTAATACTTTCTAACATGTTTTCCTACAAATTTCACAAAAGACACTGTAAGAGAAAATGCAAAGTAAATTCAGCGTCCCAACATTACACACAGAGTAGTCCCTGAACGAAAGCCCTATTTGTTTTCTAATGATAAAATGCATCTGAGTTACCATAAGTCAAATTCCCGTCTTTCCTTCTTTGTTGCTAATGCAGAAATGTCCAATGAAGCACACATACCCCAAAATTTAAATTAAAAAAAAAAAATCTTAGAAGTAAGACTAAGACTTGGTGAACTTAGAAATACCCAGAACTGGAATCTCCACTCACACTCAAGGAACTTCTTATATTCTTAGTATTAAAAATCTGCTTAAGTATTTTGTTGAGTTTAAGATTCCCACAAAAAAATTACATTTGGATGTGGACTGAACTGTATTTTTTTCCCTCTTCTGGAATTTCATTGCCTCCAGCATCGAAATTACCCAAATCAATCTGTAACAGTATCTGCCTATCTTATATTATTCTGAAATTGGGCTTTTTAATCAGCTGTCGTGTGTACATAGAAGCTGTGCTGTGGTTACTTTTTGAAGCCCTTTAGATACACCATTTTTGAACAATCACCAATGTACGTAGTTGTATTGTAACATGTCACCTACTTTTCATCATAATCTTTGCAAAATTCTGCAGTATCCATCTGGAATTTTTGAATACTACCCAGTAAATCTGTTTTCATGTCTGGCTGTACCTTCAGCAGCAAGTCCTCAACCTGCAGTGCCTACAGGCAGACAAAGAGGAAAAAGAGGCAAGAAAGAGACAGGAAAAAAAGCACAGAGTTTTAAGACTTTTGTTCTAGCATTCTAACATTAAAAAAAAAAGGCTGACAATAACTTTGCTATCCATATGATTTCAGAAATAATACAGCTATGATACCTGTGTGTTTAGGTTCTTCCAGGCATAAGCCAATCCATCAACTCTTTCTGTATTTCCATCTTGAAAGAGCAGATTGTATTTATGAAGCACAGAATAAGATTCTTCTATAGGTCCAACTGTCATGTCAATTTTAATCTCGTTCTCTCGAATTTCCTTTAGTGCTTCCATTGCTCCCCGTACGTCATCAAGGTCATGGATAGGTCTGCTTAATCTCTTGCTAACATTTTCAATGAATGAATAAATTTCATCCATGTCTGTTGCAGATTTTTTATTCAAAGCTAATCCAAAGGTTCTCTGTCTTGAGCGGCATTCCTGAATTAAGGCTATTTTCAATGGCTCTGTTGCAATATCCACTGATTCCAGTACACAGTGATTTGGCAGTTCTCTGATTTGCATTTCTAATTGCTAAGACAAACACAAGCAGTAGGCTTTTAATTTCACTACAACTTCTCAAAGCAGTTCATTTTTATTGAAGACCAAATACTTACAGAAAAATATCTGATTTGAGTTTGGAATTCAGACATTGTTGGTTTAGCATCTATGAATTCCCTCATTTGTTCCTCTGGATCCTAAATAAAAGACGCTTAATTATTTTTTCGCATTGATATCATAATAACCTGTGGGAGACACAGCTTCCTAATGTACTGTGCAAATACAAATGATTTGGCTCTAAAAGAGATTAAGATATACACATTAAGATCAAATTATTTCTCTTGAACTGCTTTTCCTGAGTCTTACTCTTTGTACAGCACTCTTTAAAGCACTTAAAATCTATTTGCAACTCAAAAGCTGACACAGAGCAGAATATCCATCCAAATACTACTAAGAAATTTACAGCATAGTTGCTAAAACTTTGCCCAATCTCCCTTCTGTCTGCCCAATCTCCCTTCTGTCTGCCAACATCCAGAAGCAGCTGACAACCTCTAACAGATATATAAATGGTAGCAGTCGTACTCAGCCATCTTCACTCTTCCTCAAACAGTGTATTTAACTGCACTTTCTAGCTACCATTGCCTGGCTATTTGGAGCAAGCACAGGCTGTCAGGGAAGGACAGACCAAAGGGAAAGAGGGAGCATTTAGGTTGTTGAAGCTTGCTTCAAGGAACAGAGCACTAAGCACCCTTACTTTTCATAAGGTAGGCCTGTCTCTGAGGAGGTGAGAACTTCAGTGTCACCAGCTCAATAAATCGGCTAGAGTCTCGGTTCAATTACAGACAAATTATCTTCACCTAAGTCAGTGATGTTCATCTGTAGACCGCACAATGAGGTCCCTGAGAAGCTGTTATGGTTTCTCTGGCAAATAATGAGCTCCCAGTGGTCCCACAGAAATGATAAAGCCTAGAGGGAAAGAGTGCCAATTCCTAAGGAATTTTAAGGCTAAGGAGTAGATTAATTGAATATTTTAGAATATTCAGAACACCTTATAGCAGCCTTCCAGTACCTGAAGGGGCCTGCAGGAAAGCTGGAGAAGGATGCTTTATCAGGGAGTGTAGTGACAGGACAAGGGGGAATGGCCTTAAGCTGAAGCTGGGCAGATTTAGATCAGACACGAGGAAAAAATTCTTTCCTGTGAGGCCCTGGCACAGGCTGCCCAGAGAAGCTGTGGCTGCCCCCTCCCTGGCAGCGTTCAAGGCCAGGTTGGATGGGGCTTTGGGCAGCCTGGTCTAAGGGAGCGCATACCTATCCATGGCAGGGGTGTTGGAACTAGTTGGTCTTTGAGGTCACTTCCAACTCAAAGCATTCTGTGATTCTATGATAAGATTTTAGTAAAAAGGGTACATTATCATGCTACTGCATCATCCAATCTGATTGTGCCTTTTCTGGGTAACATGACATACCATAATTACCTCCCAAGCCTGAGGTAACTATGCATTAAGAATTGGAACCCCAGAAGAGGTGAAAATTCCCCATCTTAGCCTGAACTCTGAGTGCAAAAGTAATCTTTGGGAATGTGTTAATCTGTGAGCTGGTTAGGAAGGGGAAAGTAAAAACAGTGAGCAGTTTCAAAGAGATTACTCCTGTTTTGATTGTTTCTCAGACTGACAGGTAAGAGCAATAGTTGTCCATCCACACAGAGTTGAAATTCACTAATCAGAATATACATAAATTTTTATTTCATAAAATAGTTCCTGTCAAAGCACTCTTTGGGGATTTACCGTTTATTTGACTGGACCCAGTTCCTAATGAAGACAACTCCATCAACAAAGATTCTCTTCTGCTTTGGAATTCTTATTACTGGAAAGATTTCCTAGATTTAGTTTGTCATTTTTGTGAAGAAATAGAAAATCTGCTTTCAGCAGTGGTTTTTGAAAAACTAGAGGTTTTGTAGTCTACCATTTCTCAGATTCTGCTAAATTATGCTTTTTTTATAACTTATGCAGACAAGATGTGGGAAAGCAAGAGAGCTTAAGCTTGTTTATGCTCCAATATTATATTTTTTTAAATTCTGCTTTCTTCCTTAGATGGTTTAATTGGTAAAGAATGACAAGTTCTGGTCAACACAAGAGTAGACAGAGGAGATACTACAGGTATATGGATTCTACCGTGAAACCAAGCATCTAGTAATGCTCCCTCCTGAGAACACAGTCTCCTTATGCAACCCAAGGCAGTTTATTCAGAAGATTTTACAATACAGCAATATATTTTATTAAATATGTATTTAACCTTGTTCCAGATGCCTGAAAATTCAGAAAAGTTGTTCAGAAGATCCGATGCTTCAGTTTTAAGAGATAAAATAATTGTATTTAGTTGGATCACCACTTTGTTTACATCCTTATGTTCGATGATCTGTTTGTCTAAAGGTTTCAGTGCCACCACCCTGGTGAGTTTGCTCTCATCTCCTAGCTCTATAGCAGCAGCTTGTTCAATCTGTCACATATTAAACAAGAAAAAAAAAGAGAAGTCCAGTAGTTTTATATATTCTTTTACATTATAGAATCCCCAATAATGGACAGACAGTAAGTGCCTCTAAGAACAGATACAAAGTGCAGAGAAAGCATCCACAAGGAGACTCCCTAATTCTTAGCTTGGATTTTTATGGGACTAAATAGTTCTAATGTTAAAGTTGATTTTATCAAAAATTGCTATATGGAACTCTATACTTATCTACACACTGAATGAAATCTACCAAATATGCATTATATACAGCTACAACTGTGCTGTTTCCTGCTCTTACTCAACTGCTCAGGTACTCCTACTTTACTTTGGTATGGTAGTATACCCATGCTTGGCCAAAAAGGGTCCTGTATGTGCTAGGGGACTGACTGCTGGAAATAAGTAATTCTGCTCAAGGAAAGTGAATTTACCCCACTCAGTGTAATTTTTTATTTATTTGCAGGACTTGAATATGTTTTTTCCATTGAAATGAGTTGATATAATACCTATGGATAATGTTAGTTTTCACACATTATCTACACTATCATCATCATGCTTACATATTTAAAATATTTTGAAAGCAAATTTTATTATTAGAAACCACCAAACATAAGGTTTATGAATTAGTACTTTTATGTTCAATAACATGGTATAGAGATTAAAACCTAGGCTTTCATTTAACAGGAAGATCCACCATATTACGTGTACAGTCAATGTATTGGTACAGAACATATTCTTATGAGATTAAGAAATGTAAACCAAAAATACTAAGATTTGAAAAAAATAATAAGAAAACACTCACCTGCTGTTGTTTATGATGTAAGTAAGCAAATCTCCACAGAGGGATATCTTTGGTGATTGATAATATGATATTTATTGCTTTGCTAACAGCACTCTGAAAACAGAAAAACATTCACCTTGAGCACACAGAAATTATAATAAAATTATACGATTATCTTTACAGGAAACATTCTAATATGCATGAAGTACATTTTGTAAGGAGAAAGAGTACTCCATAAAGCTTTATCAGTCCTATGTTTATGTGGTTTTCAAACAAGAACGTGAGATCTTTAAGAGAGGTAATAATGATGAATCATTGGGGATGAGAACTTGATTGTTATACTATTACCACTTACATTGGTTATAAACATAGTTATTTATTATTAATAGTAATTGTTTTCACATTCACATCACAGTGCCTGAACAAATTTGTCTAAATTCGTGATGGTATAATCTATAAACTATACAAACAGCTATATAAGTTATTATATAACTTCTTCACTCTATGGTGTTGTTTTAAAATTGCAGTTTGAGGTCTGATTTCTTCCACCGCCACAGAGGCTGCAAATGAAATCTGAGGGAGAATTCAACTACTGATTTTCACAGTAACAAAGGCAAACAAAAAGCCCAAAAATCAACACCATAAACAACTAATACCTTGTGAATAATTTCAGACATAGTAGGAGATTACCAGTATGTGTGTAAGATTTTTGCTGAGTTAGTATAAATGTTTAATTTTTTCCACAGTTTAAGGCCTGAGGCTGGTAGTATTTCTCTTTACATTTCACTACTGCAGAATGCTGATTTATGATTGATAATTTCAATTGACAACACTGTTTTCTATTCTGAAAGAGTCGAAAGAGACCAGGAAGTCAAGCCATGCTGTATCAATGGCATTCATTTGAATTTCACTTTGAAATGTTTGCCTCTAAGTAGAGGTTTTTGAATGTGACTTATTGAGCTTTCAGAGAAACAGTTCCTTCAGCTGGCCTGCATAACAAACCTGATGGGTGGCTTCATATCTTAGCACCCAGTGATGTCACAATCTCAAGTGACTTTTAATCTTTTTTTTCCCCCTCTTAGTTCTTATACTAGATTAAGCTTGCATGTGTTGTTTTAAAGCAATGCATTCATAAATGTTTTACTATAAACAATCGAGACGTACAGCTATTTTGTTACCTGAATATCTGCAAGACTTGGTTTCAAGACAACATTTGGAATAGCCAGTTGAATTTCAGCTTTGAACAAAGGAACTGTCTGTGTGTCTAAAAATTTGGTCATCTGGTATCTTGAGTCAACAACACGCAATCGATGTCTTAAGGACTCTAAAGAAATCTTCATACCTAAATAAATAGAATGTTTAAATGAGGGGCTTGGGTTCTGGTTTTGGGTTTTTTTAACCACAATAAACTTGGGGGGAAAAAAAAAATCTCAAATTATATTAATAAATTAAACATATCTGAAAGACATACTCACATCTGACCAAACTGTCAGTATTTTTTTGACAAAGCTGTCCCATCAGATTATAGCAACTACAGGACAGGCATTCTTGGCAGCGTGTTTTCTGTTTCATGTCGAGATTTGTACAGGCATATGAATCCTGAAGAGTTAAAGGGAAATTCTTTGGAAAATAACAGTATTATCCAGCATGCAAGTGAAATATCACATATCTGACTAGGTTATAAAAGTTTAATTTGTACACTGTAGAGGTGTTCTTACCTCCAGAGTTCTGCTGGCATCTGCTTTCAGCCTGTGCTTAAGAATATCTACCAGTTCGTACACAGAGCATTCCACTTGCTGACTCTGTCTATAAAAACAACCTTACAGTCACCCACAGGGAATTAAACATAAGGAATTCTCATTGCTGTTTTGCAGGCACACACCCCAAGTCCCACTGCACTGTGAAGAATTCTATGTCCAGGGAAATACCTTTATACTTTTCAGTTTGTTCTTATTGCTTGGGCATACAGAGAATAAGACATTAACATATGCAGACTATCAGGAAACCCATTTGCCAGACTCTGCTTTATCTGATTCAACTGGACTTCATAAATAAAGAAAAATAAGTTATTTTCCACCTATATTTAAGAAAACAGATTCATCATGATGATACTATGAAATAAACTGCAAAATCAGTATTAGCAAAATAAAAGTAAAAAGTTAAGTAGAGAATGTATCTTAATTTGCACAATCACCATAGACATTTCTTGGGAGAAAAAAATGACAACTATTCTGCTACAAACTGGAAAATAAGGCCTAAAAATCTGCAGCTCTAGGACAATGGAAAGTCTTACATTAGCTAGCTAGCATTAAGAATCAAGCAATTAATATGGGGATGAGATTTCAACTCTTACCCATCTTCATTTTTCTTGCTACTGATTAGAGTGCCATAAGAAGAAAAATATGAAATACTAAACAGTACAGCTGCAATCCTACATCTGCTATATTGAAGATACTTGGGAGTTTCTCCCTGCATCCTATTATTTTGCATTAGACTATTACTCTGTTAAAATAACATTTTAGAAATAAATCCTTTCTGCATAAAAAAGTAATACATAAATAATCCCACCCAAATATAAACTCCAAATCTGTGCAATGAATAAACCTACTGAGACAGTTTGTGAGCAGTAGAGATAGCAAGCTTTTCTGTCTGTTCCAGGAAAGAAAGCACATCTATAGGTTCATCTGGCAAGATTATCAGAGTGGTGTTGGACATATCCTCCAGAACTCTTTCAATTCTGCATTCCAGGGTATCAGCTGCTTCTTTGACTACATAGTCCAACTCCCTCAGGGTGCGATAAACATTCTCAATAACTAAGCAGGGAAAAGAAAATTAAAACAAATAATGTAAAATAATTACCCTTTTAATTTCATCTTCCCCTCTCTTTCCTCCCCCAATACCCTTTCTTGATGTATGTGGAAAGAAATCAGTAGGATTTCTAAGACAGGGCAGTGTGACAGTGCTGTCCAACTGCTGATGCTTTAAGTAGAAAATGTAATTTAATCCTATTAGGAATAAATTATGGATCAATGATGGATCTTGGTTTTTTGTTTACAAAACCAGGCAAATAATCCAACCACTTCCTTAGAAGGTTGTTGGGGGAGGGGATAATATATGAATTAGATAAATTAGATAGTACAAAATAAATTTTTTCAGCTTTTCTCCTGAATTTTAGTCTAGGAGGCAACCATGGGCCCTCATACTTCTTCACGTTAGATGGAAACAAAGCACTTAAGACATTAAGCATTAAGTGAGTTTAGCACCCCGCTGGCAGGTCAGAGTTATTTTGTACCATTGAACCAATGGCTCATTTGTAAACATCCAATACAGATTCTGGGGATGCATCCTCAAAAAGATCTGATGCATACACTCATGAAGAGCATTCCTTCCTATGGGTGATTCCATTCCAGCTGCAGCAGCATAAAACGGGAGGTAGCACAGATATTCTTGCTGTATGACCTCTACTTTATAAAAGGGCAATTACCACCAGAGCAAACGCTGATCCAAAGAACCATTAAAACCTGAACTACAGTTATTTAGATACTTAAAATACCTAAATGAATAAATAAATTGATAATATTGTAAAGACCTTCCTTACAATGCATTACTAAATACACAAACCAAACACACAAAAATCATTTTAGAGCTATAAAACAAACATGGAAAAACACTTGCCATTGTCTGGTCAGGCAGAGGTCAACTAAAACTAATAGGTGGCCAGCCCTGCCTTAAGCACTGGTCAGAACCACATGGCACAGTCACAAACGAACAGCTGCACAAGCTCACGCTCTATTTCACATTCAGATTTAGGTTGAATCTGTTCCTGTTTATTCTGCTACTTTTAATTTTGAAGAAGAAAAGTGAAAGCCTAACTAAGTCTACCTCAACTGAAAGCTGATTTCACAGCATGAGCTACTGTTTTCCCATGGAACTGCAACATAAAAGTCTTGCTTACGGTTTTATATATGTCCCTTTAAATGATACTTTCGTAACAGTTAAACAATTTTCTGCTGTATTTGATGGGGATAAGATTGTACCTTGCTGATTATGTGTGAAAGGATCAATGTGTATTAGGGATAAAAACAAGTTTTCTTCAAAATATTTAGGATTTGGGCAGAAATCTCCAAATACTGTATCTCTCTCTCTAATTTCAATCCTGAAGATAGACCTGTCACTTATAGACGTTCAGCATAAGTTATGAAGATTTTGTTATAAAAACCACGAGACATTAAAGCACTCCACATGCATTCTCTTGTCTCACATTCTTGCAGCAGTCAAGCTATCATTATCTGCCTGCAGTGGTCAGCCCACAAACACTTTTTCACAGAGAAATAAAAACAGCAGGTATGAGACGCACCCTTAACGTTTTCATTATGTGGTCACTGACTTGGAAAAATATCATAGACATACTGATGGGGGTGGAAGAAGTAAAAATGCATAATAATTTTTAAAATGTGATGCAACAGCTTAAGCTCAAAGAAAATGCATACAATTCAAAAGTGGAACTGCAACACGAGATGTAACAATTTGATGCAATGATATTCACAGCAGCTTGTGAGAAAGTTCACAAGTCAAGGCTCTACAGGCTCTCCAAGACATCAATACAGATAGCAGTCAAACACGACAAACCATTTACTCAGTAACACAGCTGTAAATTAACTAATTCAGTGACTATGTTCTCCCAGCATCTGAATCTGTAATGTGTCAGTTTGGGAAGGGGGTGGGGGTGGGCAAAGCCAATCCTTATACAACACTAATAGTTTTCCAAAAGTGATGAGCCAGAAAGTCCCCTTCGCAAGGATAAAAGTGAGAACTATTGCATTGGGTTTAGGTTTTTTTAGCACCAAAGCACTTATCCTCTCACTGTGCTCCTCACCAAGTCATTTCAATACAGTGACATTTAGTAGGATTGAGAAATTCTGACAAATTTTTTAAAAATGCGATTCCACAGTGACTTTGTGTTCACTTTATCACAAGAGTAAAAAAGGATGGTTGTTTTGGGTTTTTTTTTATGTGGAGCACATAAGAGTAGTAAAAGTGCATCACCAGTGAGGGAAAAAAAGATATGTCTGGTAAAGTTAATGACTTAAGTGCTGTTCAAAGATAGCTGTCAAACACTCCCGCCTGAATCAACACAGTTTAGAGCAGGACACCATTTCCACCTTACTCATGTCTGGTTTACTTCTGTAATCAGGAGGAATAGACCTGATACATTTTTCCCTCATACAGATGGAGTGCTCACCCTAAAATCAACAAGGAAATATCTGGTCAGCACCACCTAACAGCATCAACAGTTCACCCCTTCCACGACGTACATTTATTGATGTTCAAAGAAGTCCATGACAGCTGCATCAGGCCTGGAGTAAGGGCATCCTCAACTTGTCCTATGAATGGTTTCATGAGTGGTTTCAGCATAACAGGAATCCCATTCAGATGCTCTTGGTAATTGATCAACAGATTCTGGAGCCTGCAAGACATGATCATGTTAAGGACGTGCTTAATGCAGATATTTGAACCAAACAGAAAGTTGGCTACATTTTCTGTTAGTTCTGATCTCATGTTAAAAATAAGAACTCTTCCCAAGTCTTCCTAGCTCAAAGTCTCCTTTTCCTCATTAACAGCAGAACTGGATTGGGGAATAAGTACCTCCAGTAAAGTGACTATGATCGCTTTAGAGAAACTTTATTACTAGGGAAATTAATTGTAGTTAAAAAAACCCCAAAATCAGGAAATTTTTTTTCCCTTCACCCTATCTCACAAGACATAGTGTGAAATGACATTGCTTATACAAAGAGATAGATCCAAACCACTTAGGATGCCAAATCTCAAAGGGGCCAAACTCTGAATAATGGCTTACCAATATAGCTCAGTGAGGATGGAACTACATAATCAAGCTGCATAAACAGGAGCTAAAAGCAAATGCAATTCAAAATTCAGAAACTTTTTTTGCAGCAGTTCTTGTGAGGAACTAATTATGTAATAGGTGTGTTCTGTGCCAGATTAAAAACATGACTTTAAACGTTGTTAGAAACCATGTACTGAAATAACCCATTCACAATATACCCAAGTATTTTTCCAGCATTGCCTAAGCAAAAATCTACAGTCTGAATATTCTGTCTTTGCTTGAGGAATCAGTCTGAAGTCTTTTGTAGCATAGAAAGTAAGTTTGGATTATTTTTTTATTGCAAACTTGTGCTGTACTCTTTTTGACTCTGGAGTGGCAAAAGTTGGAGCTGTTGCTTTTTAGAGGACTAGCACAAGCTTTGCCCTGGACATTCAAAATTCCAGGTTAGTTTGAAATAAAATGCTCCACAAAAAATAAATTAAAAATGTGGCATTATAAGAGTAAAAGACCAAAAGTTTTAACAATAAAAAAAAGGGAGGAGAGGTTGAATTCAAGTGTTTATGAAACTGAGGGTTTTTTTAAAACTACCTAAAAAACATAGAATCACAGAATACCCTGAGCTGGAAGGGACCCATAAATATCACCAAGTCCAACCCCTGGCTCCACACAGGGCCGGCCAAGCCAGAGCATGGGACTGAGTGCAGCGTCCAGATGCTTCTTGAACTCAGCCGAGCTCGGTGGTGTGACCACTTCCATGGGGAGCCTGTCCCAGTGCCCGACCACCCTCTCAGTAAAAACTCCTCATAAAGGATGATTTTTGTAAGACCTATCATCCTTGCTTAGTGAGTTAATTATATAATATATAATTAATAATCAGTATCCCTGAGGACGCAAAGAACTCTTCCATCACAGAAATGGACTGTTACAAAAAGCAGAAAGAAATTATTCGAACCAACAAAAGTTATTTCCAGTATTCAGCACAAGAGAACAAACTATAACGTAAGTGATATATACCCATACAGATGTTTAGGTTGTGCCTCAATCTAAGTGGTAAATTCCAGTTTGTTTTTCAAGCAAGAAAAAAAAACCCTTTTCATGTTCACTGTAGTATTCTGGAGTGCAATCCCTATGCTATAGTGCATAGATGCCTTTGCAGTAGCTAGGAGCCCCACTTACACAGCAGCTGGTGTAGTAATAAAGCAAAAGCATATAGATGTTTTCCAGTAATGAGATACTTGTTGAGATAGAAACAACTGCATGCTACCAATATAACTATGGGAATGCAGGGGAAAGCAATTAAATTTCAATTAAATTCCAACAAAGAGAAAAAATTATAATAAATCAAAGGCTTGTGCAACAGACTCAAAATTAAAGTTTTCTAGTTGCAGATGAGAATCACATCCACAGATGAGAATCACATCCACAATGTGTTCACTTACTCCATTTGATGCCTTTTAATCTGTTCTTCATCTGCACACAAGTCAAGCACAACATCTGGAACTTCAAAATCCATTTTTTTCAGGTATTTTGTTTCATAAAGTACCTCCAGGACCACTGGGTCCAAGTTTACAAGTAATTCCTTCATAGAACAGTACATGAGGAAACAAAAACAAACAAACAAAAAGAAACAGAAACAGAAACTAAGGCAGTAGTTTGGTGGCTACATGTAGTGTGGTGATATGATGATAACTAGATGTAGACAATTAGAAAAGATTGTTTAAATGGATATCCATGTTTCCACACAGACCTTCATCCTCCTCCACAAATGGCTGGATTTTCTGACCTATTAACCAACTAATATCTTACACTGATGTCAATTTCCTGCGACTCCTTCACTGTGCCATAACCAGCCGGCTCCTGTGACTTCTAAGTTTAATTCTAGTTCTGCAGCTACACTCTATGGATACTAACTTGCATTTTCATCTCAGTTTATCCATCAGTAGATTAGGGAGAAATGTGTGAAGATTAATCTCTCTGCAATGTTCCAGGCAATAAATACTATCAAGATGCTAAATAAATTTGAAAACTAGGTTCTAGTGGTTCATGATGGAATCACTAGCTCCAAAAAATGCTATACTTTAACCATAATTTCTCTGCACTACAGCAGAAAAAATAATCTGTGAAGTAAGAATGGTAAGATTTGTCTCAACAAGCAGTTTTGAAAGCAAATTAGTGAATGAATGCAATATACTCAGCTCAGTGATGTTGACCACTACAGAACAGACCATGATCTAATTAAAAATTCCTTCCTCAACTAAAATTTTGGTTAAGACAGAAAATAAAACATGAAGCAATATCTAAAATGATGTAGATACATCAGTAATAGAGAGATATTTTCTGAGTACTGCCTCTTTTATGCCCCAAGTGGGGCAGGAGACTTGAAGTCTGTACCATAAATACAAAAAGGAAAAAGAAACACACCCATTTCAGTAGTTTATTTTTCAACCATATTATGATTATTTTAATGTTGTACTTGTCTGTCCATGATATGATTAAAGTAGAATATGTAATACTAAACAATGTAACAGTAATACAAAGAATAGATGTTCTTTACCTTGGTTTCTGGGTGCCTGACAAGTAAGGAAGCAGATAGAGACCTTCTAGCCTGGTCAGCAAACCTACACCAGGCTCTATGATAAATAACTTCAAATTCCAAAAGAACTGCAGCCATTTTATTGTAGCTTTTAATAATCTTTTTCATTTCCAGTGTCTGCATTTCAAAGGACAAAGAAAAAAACAAACAAACAAAAAAAGCAAACACCATTTAATCAATTCAATCAATGAGTTTTATCATAGTATGAATGTCCTCCACTAGGCTTTTCCTCACCACCATCAGGAAAACAAAACAAACAGAAAGCTTTAAGTTATGCTATTTTAGACATACAACACAGAATCATAGAAATACATTTAGGAATTCAATTTTTGAAAGTATTTAACTGCTCTAAACAACATGGCTCTTCCTCCCTGTCTTGCCCATAAAAGCAAGTCTGTACTGTGACCTATACCAGGCACCGATGTACCACTGAGAAAGCAATAACAATTGTATTTTTCATAAAGCATGGCTAGCATTTAAGGTTAAATATCTCAGTCCTCTTCATTTCAGAGCATTGCACACAGAAGACTAAGCTTAGGTACATTCCCATCAATGTTGCTATCAGGATTACTATCATTCAAGCCCCAGAAGGGACAAAAACACTGGCCTCAGTCATCAGCTTAACATTTCATGGGAAGGAAATGTCCTCAGCCACAGAATGATACTGCTGCAAAAAGAAATTGAAATCCTGGAGCAAACACTAACAGCTATCCTCTTGGATGAGCTTGAATATAAATTGCTAGAAAAGTGAGTTTAGGAGTATAGAAATAAATCACATATCTGTAAATAGCATGCTCAAAAGCTTAGCAGAAATCCTCCTCTGCTAATTTCCAACCTTTAAAAGTGTGGTCTTCTTTTTAAGGAATGTCATTGGATGCTCAATTTTTCTGTATAACTGCTGAGCCCACATAATCTTCCCTGTTAGCTAAAACACAGAAGATAGGAGGTTATATTTCCATTATCTTAAAAATAGTCAAGAAGCAAAGTCTTTTTTTCTCTCTCATTTATTGCACCCTTACTGGTGGCATATTACGTGGTATAGGTGGATCTTCTTTCTCCTTCTGGTAGAGTGTTCGAACAAACTCCAAGTCTTGACTGTACTGCTGAAGGACAATGGTATACTTCTCATCAAGATCAATATGATTTTCCCCTATTTGTTCAAGCTTCACCAGAAGTCCCAGCATCTGTTCAGTCTAGAAAGGATAATGGAGCATTTACTGCAGATGTTCTAGAGTACTGCAGATGTTCTAGAGTTCAGAAAGTCATCGTTCATAAACTGTTTTATAAGTTATGTAAGTTTGTTTTATAAGTTATGCTTTCTAAGAAGCACAGAAAAGTCCATCCAGGCAAAGTTAGTGAATTTTACTTCCATATTTTGTCCCATATAGACTATATTTACCATCGTATGAACCACAAAATTGCTAACACTACAGTATAATAAAATGTTTAATTTTTTTCTAACTCTCAAATCATCACCTTTTTTTTTTTCTGCAAACAGTTGTGGTAGAACAACTACACTTTTACTCATGCTTCATTAACATCTGAGGATCAGGGCCTGAACCAATGAACAGTGCTGACGTCTAAGTAACAGAATCCAGAAAGTATTTCGTTACTCTTGCCAGTCCAACAGGAATAACTTCAAAAGGCACAGGAAGCATGGGTAACACCAGGATGGAAGAAAAACCCAACAAAAATTCAAAAAAATAGGGCTATAAAATTGGTAAGGAAAGGTGGAACTTAAAACCAGCATCAAGTAACAATGAACATTATCTTCCAGTACTTCTGCAAGCAACTTCAGAACGCTTGGAACAGGCTTGTTGTCCTCTTACATTACTTCCAGCAGCCACTGGCACAGTACATAAGACTGGAAGTAGTGAAGGAGTTCAGGAGGTGCTGTGGGTGTGCAGCCTTTCTGTGAACCAGAAAAAGGAGTTTGCAGCTGTAAAATTACTTACCGTTACAGTCTTGTCAAACCAGGAATCCACTAACGCTTGTATGGACTCGTACAATGCTGCAATTTGGTTCTTAAATTCAAGGTAATCTTTTTCAAACTAGAAAATGGTAAAAGAAAATAAAAAACCCACAAAAACCATCTGTAGTGTTGTTTTAATTTCATACAAAATTCCCTCCCTGAAGTTTTTGGGGAATTTGCCCTATCTGCCTAGTACATGAATTCAGACTGAATTACAGAGAACTGGGATAACACCAGTAACAGGCATCTATATTCTAAGCAAAGTAAACTAAAAAAAATGCTAAGCATTAGGTTGTATGATTAAAGTCTCATCTTCCTGAGCACAAAGGAGCACACAGAACAAGGATGGGTTGAAGAAATCTAATATCCTACACAGGGTGTATGGAACACACTCACTAGATACTCCCAGCACTGCCACAGAGAGCACTCAGCTCAACTCTCCAGGTATGAAACCCATCAAGGTGAGCAAACCAGCAAGCTCTCTAGACCACCCTACAAACTAAGAGAGGTTATTGCCTAGGAGATAAGGGACAGTTTACCAGGGAAGAGCATTTTGGGATGATACTAAACATTTAGATGTTAGGGAAAAACCTTTCACTGAAAGAGTTGTCAGGACATGGAACAGGCTGCCCAGGGAGGTGTTTGAGTCATGATGAGGTACTTAGGGATATGGTTTAGCATAGGACAGGAACGGTTGGACTCAATGATCTTAAAGGTCTTTTCCAGCCTTGTAATTCTGTGATTCTGTAAACACATTATGGGACTCAGGGAAGAAGGAAAGGCAGAGATCAGTGTGGTTTGTGGGAGGAACAATTGTGGAAAAATGGAGTCATGATAAGACAAAATGAGTTGGTCACATGTGAACAAGGTTGCTGGTCAGTAAGCTTGACTGGACATGTATTGCACCCAAACAACACAGTCCATCTTGTCTTCTTATCTCAATTTCTAACAATTTTCCTGGGTGAAAGTGTTCTCTGTTCTGTGCGCATGAGTATGTATAGGAATCTACATTCCAGCAAGAGGAGTGGAAGGGGCTTCAAGGCAACGTATACAAAAGACGATGAGAGACTTTACCAAGGCCTGTAGAGACAGGGGTAACAGGTTTAAACCTACTCAAAAGAGGGCAGATTTAGATAAGGAAGAAATTCTTCCCTGTGCAGGTGGTGAGGCCCTAGCACAGGCTGCCCAGAGAAGCTGTGGCTGCCCCCTCCCTGGCAGTGTTCAAGGCCAGGTTGGATGGGGCTTTGGACTACCTGATCTAGTGGAGGGTGTCCCTGCCCACGGCAGGGAGGATGGACTAGATCATCTTTAAAGATCCCTTTCCAACCCAAACCAGATTGTAAGGTCGGGACCAGGTTATAAGTCTGGGCAACTACAAGAAAGAGCTGTCTATATGTAAGTCTCTGCGTGTCAGCAACCATGAGAGCAAGAGGGTGCAGAGGGACTCAAATAGAGGATAGACTGATCACCTAACACCAGTTACTGGAGGGACCAACAGCACATGTATCTTGTGTGTGTGTGTAAGTCCAGGAACTGGGGAGACCTGGGTATCCAGGGACCAGTTACTGGACACACTAAGGGTGTAAGACCAGCTACTGGAAGGATCCATGTATTATATTTTCTACTAGCAGGCTTTCCTCCTGCTCAGCCAGAGAGGTACAGGATGAGGCCATTAATACTTTTTGTAACTGTATGACTGCCATGTTTTCAGTTCATGTTGAGATGTGTGGCCAGATCTGTGTATAAACGTACTGTGTGCATGCCTGCATGCCTATTGGGAATTACACAGCACTGCAGTTGAGTGGACCTGGGGACAGGGAACTATGACAGCCTCATCTCTATCAACTTTGGCAGCTCCTAAGTGTAATTTGTGTTTTTATCTGTAATAATTTTTCTTAGAAGTCCAAAATACTGAAGACATACAAAGAGTTCAGTGCAAACTTCCTCTTGAAGAAAGCACTCTGCAAGCTTAGTAAGATAGTCCATGATACAACCTACTCCAACCATTTAGACATTGAAAAGCCAGATACTATTTTAACACCTCCAAATTCCAGTTCAGAGTAAATGTTCTTTTTCAGAAAACAAAAAAAACCCAAACCCACCCCAAACACACAGAGCAAATATTAGAGAAATGCAAGCCATGAGCCAGTTAGAAGAAAGCCAGAGGTACTTTAAAATTAAATGTTTGAAGAAAAGTTCCTGACAGTTGCAAGCTGCAGTTCATGAAGGCAGGAGAGTAATTCAACATTTCTAGGACATCTATTGTGAGGCTATCAATCCTGCAAAGCAGGCTACAGCCCAAAGAAAGCAGCACAATTACAGCACAGGCTGGAGAGCTGGGCAGGGAGAAGTTTAATGAAATACAAGGGCAAGTGTAGAGTTTTGCCTCTGGGGAAGAACAACCCCAGGTACCTGGATAGGTTGGGGACGGATCTGTTCGCGAGCAGCATAGGGGAAAAGGACCTGGGGGTCCTGTTGGATGACCATGAGCCAGCAATGTGCCCTCGTGGCCAAGGGCATCCTGGGATGTAGGTAGTAGGTCAAAAGAAGTTCTCCTCCCCCTCTACTCTGCCCAGATGAGACTGCATCTGGAATACTGTGTCCAGTTCTGGGCCCCTCAGTTCAAGAAGGACATAGAACTCCTTGAAAGAGTCCAGTGCAGGGACACCAAGATGATTAAGGGAGTCGAACTCCTGCCCTATGAGGAGAGGTTGAGGGAGCTGGGTCTCTAGCCTGGAGGAGACTAAGGGGTCACCTCATCAATGTCTATAAATATGTAAAGGGTGAGAGTCAGGAGGACAGAGACAGGCACTTCTCAGTGAGGGCCAGTGAGAGGACAAGGGGCAGTGGGTGCAAGCTGGAGCATAGGAGGTTCTATATTAACATAAAAATCTTTTTCACTGTGAGGGTGGCAGAGGATTGGAATGGACTAATCACCCAGAGAGGCTGTGGAGTCTCCTTCTCTGGAGACATTCAAAACCCACCTAGATGCATTCTTGTGTGACCTAATCTAGATGATCCTTCTCTGGCAGGGGGTTGGACTAGATGATCTTCAGAGGTCCTATCCAACCCCTAACATTCTGTGACTATGTGAAACTGTACTAAAACATGAGTCTGAGGCATTTCAAAAGCCACTTCAGTACGTACCATCCTACTCAGCACAGGGTATCCTTCACTTCTCCCTCTAAAATATTCACCTGATTGCCTTTGCTAGCTTTACTATAATACTGCCTTTACTATTCCACTGTTTTCATTGACTCTTGCAAGCAGATAAACTGTATTTAATGCACTGTCCTGCCTCAACTGGTTTTCAGTCTGCAGTTCAAAATACATGCATCTCAAAACAAACAACTTCAAGAAAAGTTGTCTGCAGCATTACCTATCACACAAAACCTAGATTATCAAAAATTTACATAAATATTTGAAATTAAAAGCCAAATTTTCCCATACACTTTCAAATGGTGTTAAAAAGATACAAAATTTTTTACATTAAAGCAAAATACTATATGAATTGCTATATAATTTAATCTCCTTTGCATAACTCCAGTGAAAAGCAGAGAATTAAGGGACTGATTGTCATATAGGTGCTGAACATCTATACCTCTTTTCTTCTGTGATCCAGAACATCATACTGTTTGGATATGGTGTTTGCAGCAATGCTTTGATAATGAGTACTGATCTCTTCAATGCCTTCTATTTTTATGCTCTGGAGCTCTAAAAGGCTTTCCATAATATTGCTCATATCTGAAATCTTCTCCAAGCGTTTACAGAATGTATCAAATTTTCCAAATATATAGTTTTCACTAATAATAAAAAAAACAGCAGAAGGATTGTTATGTCAATCTATAAATAATAGATTTAATCATATATGTTTAACCCACATACATTCTTTCAGAACTGCTACCAAATTTCATATAAAGAAATCTATGCTATAATAGTTACAAATCAAGTAAAAAGCATTTTTAAGCAAGGGATATAAACCAGAAACATACTTAATCAATTAAACCCCTTTACCACATTTTACAGGAGTTACTCTTTTAAATAAGACATTTGCTGGAGATCAAAATGCAAATGTACATTACTAAGAAATGCTCTATACTTTAAGTGCCAATACAGGTGAAATCCCCCTTGGCATTGTGATAGACAGCCCAGCCCAAAGCTGATTATATTTCACTGGTGTCTTTTCACTTATATTCATGACTCAGATTTGTTGAGATTTCAGACCATACATAAATACATGTATTAAATTAACACATGCAGAAATTCCCCTTGGACATCAGCTAAATGAATAAGTGACTGGCAAAAACCTGTCCCTGGTTTATTCCTGAATTTAAAAAAACAAAACAAAATAAAAAACCTTTGTAAGGTTATGCTCTGGTTATAATAAATACATTTTAATTGAGAATTTAGCTTTTCTGATAAACAGTAGAAAGATTGACATCTCATTTATAAATTGTAAAAATGAGTACAATTCAATATTAGGCTGAACTGTTTACCTGAAATCAAATTGCCTCTCACTTGGATTTTCCTTTAGCTCCTCCCTAATTCTCTGAAAGGATGTCTGGTACTGTTTTTTGAGCAAAATACATTGCTGAATCCTCTTTAGCAATTCCTGCCTGAAGGAAAAAGCACAGAAGACAGAAAATTATCCCCAGGAGGTCTTTAAAGGGATATAAATGATACAGAACATTTCAGAAAGATATGCAACTTTGCAAAATAAGAACAAAATTATACATTACCTGAAAAGTGTTCAGAATACAAGGAAGAGATGACAATGTTGTTTTGGTTTTTTTTAATTAGCTATCCACATAGGATATTTTAAAAGTTTAGCTTTTATTGTCATGAACCCAAAACCTTCACAGCACAGGTCAGAAAGGACTTATATCAAGTAAGCCCTGGCTGCTGAGTGTCTGCAGTTTGGGCATTTCTCATCCTCTGTAACCTGGGTATTGTTTATGGATTATTCTTTGTTTCTTTGCAGCCAATACTAGAGAGGTATTTTTCCAGACTACAGTAAGCATGAGGATAATCTTTCATCTTTACAAAGACAAAGCAGGAAGATGTTGGTTTCTAAGGCCTCAGATATTTACATCTTATACACAGTTGTTCATTAACCTAGAGGTACATGAAATACTATACGAGACATGCAGATGAAGCATGGAAATTAGTTCCAAGTCATTTAACCAAGACTGTTGCTCCTCCATGTCTTTTGTCTTCCAAAAGATCACTGGGAATTAAAATGATAGTCAAACTTTACAGATTGAAACCAGTATCTGGGACAGAGAGAAACTTTTGCAAGGACAGCAGCAACGAGACAAATGTCTCAAAAATAAATTCAGCTAGAATAAACAAAATTATGTAATCTATTTTTATTTCAATTAATTGTTTAGAATAGACACAGCAAGCACTACATTGATTACAGGTACTTTCTGAAAACTTCCCCTTACCCATACCAAAACACAAGAGGAATCCAAATTATTTGTTAAATTTACTTTTATGTCTCCTAGCCTGTTACCTCAATATCACCTTTGACTTGGCTGGAGTTTAAGCACAGACATCCCGACTGTCTGTGTCTTGATGAAGCTTGTAACAGCTTTTCCTTCTCACTTCTGTAATACTAATCTTGCTCCATTTATATTTTCTCAAGAGACTGTTCCAACCATTATCTTTCCAGCTGATAACTTGGGATGTCATGCTCATCTTAACCCCTCTCTGTGGTTTCTCCCTTTTCTTTTGCATGAAAATGATCTATATAGTATGTGCTCTTTCTGAGCTATCTCCACTTATTTCTCATCCTTCAGATACACCTATTCTGCCAGTGACATCAGCATTCACCACCCACTTGTTAAGTTTCATACAAATAAAGTCCAATCAAATTGTGATTCTGGTTCTGGCATATATTGTCCCCTTGCTCACTCTGACTTTCCTGTCCACTATCAGCAAAATAGAGATCTTAGATGGAACTACACCAGTCTGTCCTTGGAGCTTCTTTATGAAGAACCTTAGGTCCTAGTTCTAATTGCTCAAGTGTGTTTTGATCTAAAAAACAGCCATGGGGACAAAATATCAAGTGTTCTTTACTAATATATATAACATGGTTTCCAGTAATAGGTTTTACACAATACATAGTAAATTTGGTTTTGTGGAGTATTTAATTCTACACAAAAACAGCAGTCACAAGCTTAAAATTAACAATGTCTGGTAGGAGGACCAAGGGCTACTTAAATTTGCCTTTTAATAAACTTGATGAGTAATGTATAATTTTACTTCTCATGTTAATAAAAGAAGATGAAATTATTAAAATTCTATCACCTGTCCAGATCCCAGATTCTTGAAACACCTTCACATAGATAGGTCCTGCATGTGTTAATCATCTGATTAGTGATTATAAGAAGAAGAGATGTCATGCGCTCTGATGTGTTGTAGTATGGTGATGTCATGTAGATCATGCAGACAGTATTCATTAAGCTGGGTACGTGTTCCATCATCGTTACCTGCAACAGGGAAAAATGGGAAAGCCAGCAATTTGGATTTCCTAAGTATTAACACAACAGAAAATATGACATCTCTGGGAATATGTTCCTCAGTGAAGAAACATCTTTTTGATTGTAACACATTGTTCTTATAGACATCGCATTATGAATTGGACCATCCATTTCATTTGCAGGAACCTAGCACTCTATGACCCAGAGGGAAAAAATGGGGGATGGGGAATGAATACATAAATATGTCTTCTTCCAGAGGAAAAACAGAGATTGTACTCTTTTTGGCCATGGCCTACAGTATATGGAGAAGAAAGCCAGCCTTTGCTCATTTTGCCTAGATCTATACAGAAGAAAAAAACAGAAAGCAGAGGCAAAACAACAATAATCTCTTTCTTAGTGAGGATACTGAACTACAGAGTTGTCTTTTCCACAGAAATTCATGCAAGCCAGATATACTGAGAACCCAGAACAAGAGACAGTGACTGGTCTAGAAAAGGATAAATAAATGTATGGTGCCTAACAGTCAAATTCAATAGGCTGAACAGGAAATATTTGTGGAAGAAAAGCCATGTAAAATAGCACAATGGATTCAAACAGAGTTCAAACTTTAAAAACAATGTTTAGAAAATTTGTCAGCAGCTGGATTACTGGTAAATAAATCTCCTGAGCCATGTAAGCTTAGACAGTTTTGCCTGGTAGCTGTATCTTCAAAATTCACTTTACAAAAATGAAATCTGAGACTCACACGATTATGAAAATATGTATTACAGTTTGAACCAGGATGAAAGTAAATACATGCTACCTGAAAAAAAAACATCTTTAATCTGTACAATAAGTGGAAGATGCCCTATTTCAGCTCAAAAGATGGCTTAAGATCATTTTATGACATTTCCATTAAAACAAACACGAGTAGCTACCATCTGAAGCAGGTAGACTGGAAGAAGTACCATATGTAAGGCCCAACCTCACAAAGACAATTCAGCTCGATACCAGGTTTAGAAAAACATCCTTTGCTTATTTTGCTTCAGTTATCTTCAGGAATGACAACTGCTTCCTGCTCAGAATAGTATTATCTCTGGCTGGCTCAAAAGCTGTAAACTCGATTTGTTAATGCCAAAGGAGTTAAGCTAAGCTGTCCACTAATAAACCATAGGAGTTAAATACTGAAGGGAGAAGTATCTTTCTTGAAGCAGCAAAAGCCTTTCCTTTCTTTTCTGAATTTCATGTTAAGTGCCTTTAGAATACTACTTACAGGTGAAGCTTTGGCAAGTGGACCAAAAAATCTCTCCAATGTATATAAATATCTCACATTGTCTTTAGCTTCATTGGCAGCAATTGTTATATTACCATCCTGAAGAGAGAAAAAAGAAAGGGAAATTCATATTGTTAAAACTTGGTGAATAGGCTCTTGCTCTTTTGAAGTGCATGCTACTGCAAGACTATAATTCCATATAGCAAACATCTTCTCACAGTTCTCTCAAATAAGGCATTTCTTCTTTACAGAGGAAATAGTTGCTTTTACTTGCAAAAAACTGTAAGATCTACTTGGCAATCAGCAACATTTTGTATGTGATCTAGAAAAACTCCTTACTTAGACCTCAAAAGTTTTTCCTTCCTGATGGAAGGGCAATAGGATGGTTCTGATAATCCAACTTATATTTTAGAATGGTTTCAGCATGGTACCCATTCTAGAAAACTTAGAAAAGAACCCTGAAATATATCAGAGTGTTTCCAATTGTTTTTAAAAAATTATTGTTAGGGCAAAGGAGTTCAAAACAAATGCTGGTATATCCTTCTGTTCATGCCAGGTGGAAATCTCTGGTATTTAGGAAGCAATTCTGTATGAAGAAAGAAGTTTAGTTCACCATCCTTGGCTTGTACTGGCTCTGTACAGAGTCTCTCATCCATAAAAGTCCGTATATATGTTAAGCACACACACAAAAAAAATCAGTAAGGTGACACCATTTTCCTGGCCTATTTTCAAGACAGTACAATACCTTTTCAAGTGGTAGAAGATCCACATTTTGGTGGTTGTGGGGAATCTGATTGGCTGTACCTGGTCTACAGCTTATTTTCCAGCTTGCCTACAATTTTGACTGATAAGTTTACGTTACAGATACCCATTTATCTGAAGCAGCATTTATACTAAAAAAAGTCAGCTGTCACTAATCCTACAAGTAATACGATGAGCTTCCAGACACCTCCACAGGGTACAGCAAGAGAGAGAGAAAAGTGTCATATTGCTGCACTGCTTTACTTTACTTACCCACTAGGTAATTACAGACACATTATAGAAGCATTGACTTCAAGTTGTCTGTTTAACTTGAGAATAATCTGTGTTACATGTTTCAACAAATGGATAAGAAATCACTGCACAAAACCTGCATAAACACTCAAAACTATTTTTAGCACTGTGTGTTCAGTTCAGTGTGTGTTATAAATGCAGTACTGTACTCATTTAAAGCTTTTATTAAAATGTAGTAATTACCAGCTCTTTCCACTGCTTTAAAGTCTTTGATCTCGCTGCTTGAAGAATACTTATAATTTTCTTTACTCTTGAACTCTTGATCTCATCTAAAAGGCTTTGAAGAAACAAACACATTCAATACTCCTTGGAATTAAGGGTTACTTTTATTTCTAAAAAAAGATTTTTTTTTTAGACTCTGAAAAATTATACAGGATTTAACCTGTTAAATGATGACATTCTTGTCTTCCAGTGTTCCAGCTCTGCAGATGGACCAATGTCATCAGCTTCTCTCCTCATTTGTTCACTCTCCACCAAGACCTGCCTGATCTGTTTGATCCAAATCATGACCACTTCTTCAAGTTTTTCAGTAACCTCTGTGTTACTGCCTTCAGAATCATTAAATGGGACAATCTCATAAGTACCAAGAAATAACATTTATTTTATAAACAGCGTCATTGTGTTTGCTTTGCTCTAGGAATTACCTGCAGTTATGTAGTCAGATGGGTTCTGTAAGTTGCTGACATACA
>VZTU01010753.1:51195-61293 GCA_013400835.1 Zapornia atra | reverse complement strand
ATTTTATTTTTCATTACAAAGGTATTTCTTACTCATGGCAGTATAAAGGTTTATCAGTACACCCTTTAAAATACACACATTGGCACCACAGAGCAGTTGCTTTAAAGTATTCATTGATTTAATTGTTCTGTTAGGCAAAGAGGCAATCAAGCATGAAGCTCAAGAAAAAAATGTCTGCTTTTATTCTCACACTGAATTATTGTCCAATTTGTTGCTCTCTGAACAGAGAAAATGTTCTGATCTCCTTTCTTGCACCAGGGTCAGAGAAAATGGTAGCATATGACACCATCATTCTCAGCCATTGAGCTTTATTATATTTCCTACCTCTGAACACATACTTCTAGGGGCAACAAAATAAACTCTGATGCTTTCTGAGTGCCACAGAAAAGGACAACTTGAAGCAATGAAAACAACCCTGTCTATGGAACAGTGCTTGCTATTCCACACTAGAATAGAATCATGGACTGAGATTTGCTGCTGCTGCCAGAAACTCCCAGCACTTGTTTCAACCCAGGCTTAATCTAGTTTTAATTAAATCATCACAGGTTTGCCTTAGTAAGTCTATTATGCTATGTTCTCCTTTGCCCTAAGCATTACAGCTGGTGCTATTGCTAGAAAATAAACAATAACTACATGAATTTCAAACATGTACAAACTGCAGGACTCTCAGAAAGGCCTACATTAGACCCTCATCTTTTTGTATCTTGTTTTACGTTCACCTGATGCACAAAGGGGACTACAGCAGAGCTGCCTTCATCCCAAATGTTCTTGAGAAAAAAGACCAACTGTTAGATTACCTGTTGGGATTTAAGTGCTGGTATCATGACATGGGATAAGAAAACTTCCAGACCCTGAAGGATATTTCCATTAGTACAATCAAACATGCCAAAATTCACCTCCTTCAGGAAGAAACACAAGTTAGCAGAGCACATGTAAACTTCTGCAACATTCTAATATTCGAGTAAAATTCAAAAGAAGATGGAAGACATATATACAGTCAATAACTATGTAGTCTCCGTAAGGATATTGTCCCCCAGCTGCTGAATCTGGATTGGACATAGACCAAAATTCAATTGGAAATTCCAAGATTTATCTTTAAGTTTGAGACAATTTTGTCTGTATTTCTTTGAGAGGAACAGCTTCCATCTATCACTATACCTAAAAAAGGATAACAAATATATGAGGCAAGAAATGCCTCTCAGTCACACAATTCTCTCCAGTTCACTGTTAATGCAAAGCAAACAGCAGCAACGTGATTCTGTGACGTGATGAAGCTGGGGACAGGGAGAGACAGTACTGGTGGGAGGAATTTTACTGCAGAACTGAAACCAGAAATTGGAAGTGAGAGATTGCTTCTTTTACCATCACCATGCACTTATGGATTGGTTGGCTTTTCTGCTGCTGGCATTTTGCTTATAAATGTACACATCCTGAACATGGGCCATGAGCTCTCTACAGCCCCTACTGAGTAGCAATTCCAGGTATATCTGTTCCTAGCAGAGAGGGAGTCTACTTCAGAACTGAATTGCACAAACATACACCGATTTTTTCCTTCATCATAATGAAGTCTTCACTCCTACAGAGTAACACATACCAAGTTCTTCCCAGAAGTTTCTACTCCAAACTTTTGCCCATGTAAAGACAGCAATTCCAAAGTGTTTTAGGAATGGCAAGTACTAATCAATTTTTGTAGAGGCTTTGACATTCTTGGCTCTCTTGATTACTAATTTCACCAAAGGTTTTTTTCTTGCTAGTTTCCCACTTGCATGCAAAAGAATATTTAAGGCATTCAGTTTTTATGAATTTGTGGAATGCTGCCACCTAAATATACTACAGTATTATAATCCCACTAGAGGACAGGACCATAGAAAGATCTTTCAAAAAAAGTGGAGGAATTATGGCTCACAATCAAGGCATCATTCTGCTTGAAGAATTGGTTAGAAGGAAGACTAGGTTTCTTTACGTGCCCGAACATGTTCTCTGGGAGGCAAAGTCCACAAGGGTGTTAACAAGGAAATGCTCCTCAAGTACTTCCTGCAAGAGGGTGTGTTAACAAAATAGCAGAGGGAAAGGACAGGAGGATAATGAAGAAATGAAGCAACCCCCTGTGTTTTCCATTCAGATGCATTTAACAATGTCTGATTCTCCCGTATGACAGTGTTTGCATTTGTTGCAGCAAAGGGGAACCACGGAAATAAAAGTCTTTCAGGACTCTGAAACTTCAGGAGAAGGTCAGCATGCAAGCTGATGCCCTTCTTTCCACAGGACACTGAAGATTCAGCTATTTCTTTTGACAACTAGGGGACAAATCCATTTATTTCCAGGGGGTTCTCAGATCTTTTTCTAACTGTTCCTTTGGCTTATCCTGAAGGATAAACCAAAACTTGCCAAACCAGTCTGAGCTCCACAGGTCGTTAGTGTGAAGAGTGGCTCACTAAAAATTAGGGCTTGCTTTACCTTCAGTAGAATCTAAAAGTATTGCCTCACAAAGAATGAAGTTTGATGACAGCCACATGATGGCCCCCCACCAAATGAAGGTGATCACAAGAGAGTCAGAGAGGAAGACAGCAAGGCAAACTCACTGAAGACTTGGAACAATCATTCTGACAGCTACCCAACTGAAGCCTACAAATTACTTTTGCACCCTTGGATCAGGTAATTTGTAAAAGTATTTTTGTAATGCAAGGGACTGACAAAGACAAGTGCTAACTTCCATAACCATAGCAGGACAAAAAGTTCACCACAGCATTGGCCTGCTCAAATGGAACACATTAACCTATTAGTGACAAATAATGAGAAAATATGTATAGCAACAAATGAGTGCATTGACATTTTTATATTATTTCTGGTTTACTACCTTTTAAAAATGTTTATTCTTAAATGTTAGTATGTTACAGTACTTATATACAACTGAAGCTACTAGGCATAGGAAGAGTTTAATTAATTTCAAGTATGATATTTATTTTAAAAGCTTAAAAGATACAGTTATCTAAGTGCAGAATTTCCATAATTTAGGTTCATTAATTAAAAGGAAATCTCCTAGTTTTGGTTTTTATTCCCTATAAATTTAAAAAATTAATGACTGCTTAATAATGAATTTCTATTAACTAAAATCTCGGGTTTAATAATATTGCAGTAGCTAATTTCCGAATCATTTGTATATTACTTTTTCATAAATACTCAGATGAAAAAGAACTTCTGTCAAACACAGAACTAGGCATTATCATGAAAGTACTCCCCACTTTTTCTGATCCCAGTTGTGTGAATAAAGGTCTTAAAAAATATGAAGTACACTGCAAACACTGAACGATTTTGGTCTGACCTGGGAAACATTAGATGCAGTTATAACTTTATCTGATGTCCTTAGGAAAAATGCACAAGTTCCTGTAATGTTCTGTAAAAAGGACAAGATGCATACAGTTAGAAAGAACGTACATGTACAGTAAAAGTAATTTACTTAACTTTAAAGGGTGCTGAATACAAAACTGTAACAAAATAATTATGAAAAAAAAAATGTGAACTATTTATGGGATATTTGAAAATCTGTCCCTCAAATCAAACTTTTTTTTTTTTTCCATCTGATGTAAGAATGTAAAAAATGCCCTTCTGGGCAGTATCACCTCTACCAATAAAATGCAGTTCAGGGAGAGCTTGTGAGCTAAGCTACTTCCTGGGCTCCACTCCTCTTTGTTCCCTGGCCACCTGCAACCATTGTATGCAAGCTGTTAGATGGCATTCCTGTCTAGTCATCTCAGCATCCATTTGCAGCCCTACCCATGAGATTGCCTAATGCCTTTCTGAATCTGCCAGTTAGCTGAAAAAACTAAAACTATCCTCAGCTTTCAAACATCTAAAAGTACTTCACATGGACATCTAGACAGAACAAATCTTAGCATGACATTTCATTTTTTAAAAAAGGAAACTTAAAGATTACTAAAAACGTCTGATCCAAACACTTTTGAATACGTATTTCCATCTTTTTGATAGACTGAAGTAATGTGTAACTTTCAAATCAGTACTGCCACAATACTTATTTTTAATCTACTAAATCTAATAACAGAACTATAACAAATTTGAAAAGCCATTCCAATTGGTTCAACAGGCTGAGAAATGCACGTTACTTCTCTAAGACCAACAAAGAAATATTAAGCTATGTCTTTTCCAACATAACAATGTTAATATAAATTCTTTGAGAAAAAAAAGAGACATCACAATGCCTTATTCAAAGAAAGACTATACAGTACACCTCAATCCCCCAGAAAAAGTTGGAAAAGGAGAAAATTAATCAGAAATCTTAACGATTCTGGGTACACTATTGAATAATGCTTAGACATTACAGTGAGGAGGTTGTTGTAAGAATTTGAATGGAATAAAGGAACTAATAAAGGGATATTTGGAGTAATGTGCAGTATTATTACATGAAAGGAAATACAAAACCACTGAAGAACCGCAATTTTAAACTGGAAGTGTACAAGCACAGGAGAATACTCAAACATACAGTCATTAAGAAAAATGGAAGTGTTGGTAACTAATTTTTTAACAAGGGTTTATTTGACCTACTCTGCTTTCAGATGGACAAATCCATTCATTACTGGTGAATTCTAAATTCAGTTCAAAAATTGTGAGGTCTTGCATTACAAGAGAACACAGGCAAAGTGCTTAAATTTTTACATCTATGTTACTTTTTTTTTTTCAATATTTTACTTTTCATGTGTCATCTAATGAATTTTTCAACCATACCTCAGTAGAACCCATGGCAATAAATAACTTTTTCTGAAGCAAGCTGTTTGTTGACCCATCTGACCTCAACGATGCATTTGCCTTCTGCTAGGAAATGAACCATAAATAAGAAGTTAGATTAAAAACTGTTATCATAAAACTACCACAAGCTATTTGAATATGTGAATTATAACTAAGCTTATTCTGGCTTAGTTAATAATTCCCAGATAGAAATCATGAGCATGGTGCTACCTGGAGATGAAGCTTTTGCACCCCCATCCCTGGGGCTGTTCAAGGCCAGGCTGGATGGGGCCCTGGGCAACCTTGTGTAGCTCCAGGCTCGGAGGTTGGTGGCCCTGCCTGTGGCAGGGGGGTTGTAACTCTATGATCCTTGGGGTCCCTTCCAACCCAGACCATTCTATGATTCCATTAATCTCACATGCCCCACCAAACAGTCTCATAGCCCTGTTCTTTCAGACCACATTCAAAGGAGGGTAAAAAAAAACCCTCTGAAAACGTAATGAAAGTGTTTCCTGGAGCAACTTCCTCCATGGAAACAAACTGGATGTCTCACAGAGAGTCCACTTCTTGCAGAAATAACAGAAAGATACTGATGTGGGTCAGCCCCTACCAGCAGCTGAGCACTCACACACACCCCCTCTCCATCCCTATCCCTATCCCCATCGGTGCGGGGCCGGGCAGGCAGAGACCGGCCGCAGAGTGGGGTAGGGGCAGTGTGCCGGGACAGCACAGGGAGAGAGAACCACCAATTAGGACAGAGAGCAGTACACACAGGTGGTAAGGCAGGGCACTTACCAACCCGCGCATACCCGACCCTCCCCGCCTGGCCCCTTTTATGGGGGCATGACGTCAGGTGCTAGGGAATCCCCCCTCCCCTTGGCTTCCCTGTGCTGGCTCCTTGTGGGAATTAGCTCTGTCCTAGCCGGGACCAGGACACATACCTGTGGTATGTCTTGGTAAAAGAAGAGCAACTTTTTAAGTCCATTAGGGGCGAAAAATTGTTCTATAAGTTGAAACTAAAAACAAAATTACAATTGTAGTTAATTGTGAAGTAGCCTCAAAGAACTGTAAATTTGGGGAACATATTTAATAATAAATTAATTAATGCTTACCTTTTCGTCAGAAATAATGGCAGCCTCCACTTGCTGCTCACTTAAGCCTATAGCATCGGCTAGTGTTGATATCAAATACTTGTGTCTTTCATCTATCTGAGCTCTTCTCTCCTCTCTGGTGACTTTGTCTTGCCTGGCTAGTTCTTTCCTAGTTTCACTGGAAAGTACTATACTTTTTTTTCCAGTTGTCTAGAAAATAAAAGTTAGTTTTAGAGAGATTCTTTTTCCTCGCTTAAGGACTGTACTGTATATTGCTGGTTTTTAAGCTGGTTTCATAAGCTATTTCAAGCAGGAACGTAAAAAAACTGCAGCTAAGGAATGCAGAGGGAAAAGATCAGTAATAATTAACTGGTCAGTGCAGAATTATTTCTCACTGTAAAGGTGCTACAATAGAAACTTCAGATCAGAAACTTCGTATCGGGACCTCAGAATCAGATGTGGATCCAGGCTAAGGTCGCAATACAAATTTAGCACTTTTAAGTCAACAGATAATCTTCAGAAGCTACATGGAAAACTAAAGACTTGGCTAAAAATGTCACCACACTGAGCGTTTACTTCTACTCACAGCTCCCACTCACCTGAGTATCTGGAGCCTGTGGATGTCTGGAGTATTTCTGTACCTCACAATTCTTATTAAAACAAAGAAAAATTACATCCTTGTCCCAGTACTCTAAACTAGGAATTGTATTTGATCTATCCTGATTTACTTGTGGATTAAAAAGCCAAAAAGCTGGGCAGCATCCATCTTTTCCTCCTGCCATTTGGTCTTATCCAGCCTCTGAATGGATGTTTTATGTAACTCCTGTCTCAACCTGCATCTCTTTCAGACCAGGAGACACCAGGAATGCCTGAGTAACTGTGTAGTTGGTCGGTACCATTCTGACATCTCTAAAAACTATGTATTTTCTGATTCACTGTTACTCTTCTCCCATGTAGGTCCCAACATACCTATGTCAGTTTTCTGTCATCTCCGGCTTCCATGCCAACAGCCAAATCCCTTGTTTTGCATATGCCTTCCTGATGCAGGCATGATGTTATTCAAGTATTCTTAACCAATATTAATTTTCATCTTGGCAACGAAAGGGGATTAACCAATGCTTGATCAAAAAAACCCCAAACAAAAACCACAAACCAAAAACCACAATCCCAGCAGCACATGTGAGCAGAGAAAGTAAATGGCCTAACACTGAGTACACTTTTGACTGGTTCACTCTTCTTTTTCCTTGTAATTGAGACTAAAGGAACACTGCATCCTCTAGTATTAGGCCAAGCTTTTGTCAATGAAAACTTCAAGAATAATCTGTACAGGGGAAAATTTAATAGACAGAAGGCAGCTGAGTCACCACCTATTTTAGCATGAAAACACTTGCCGGAAGAACAGCAGTCAAAGGTGATCCTGTGACAGCAGATCCTAGCTCAGTGCTTCTTGTTTTCAGGTCCCCTCCACGTCTACGATGCTTACTTTCTGTGTCTGGTTAAAAAAGTGACAAGTTCTAATTATTCAGTTGTATGCACAACAAATGCACTTAGATTCCTGCAGTGTGGTGCCCTGGTATCTGCTGACTAAAATTTTCTCAGGCTGGAGAAAATGAGACAAGAACATTAGAAAACCTGTGCCCCAGCAGAAACCCTCAAAAGCCGTCAGGGCAAAAAGATGAAAATAATGGCTTTGATCTCCAGTTCAATTGCAAACAATCTCTAGTGGCAGCAGTAGAGGTAAGGAAAAGCAATTTAAGGTACTAGCTTGAACAAATCAGTTATGGAAAAAATAGAGACTATGAAATATTATCACTTCTGTCCCGTTCCGGAGTAGCCTGGTCAGGGGAGATTCTTTTATAATTCCTAGAGTGAGATTAAGACACAAACGAGGTCAAATGCCGCATCATAAGGAAGTTTAATTATTACAGCAAAATTGACAAAAGGTGCTAGAGACAGAGAGAGAGAGAGAGAGAGAGAAGGGAAAAAAAGAGAAAGAAAGGTAAAGAGTTTAAAGTTACAGGAAAGTTATAGCTACCACCACGGGTTCCAGCGACGTCTCGCTGGACCGACTCGACTTCACTTCATGTCAGGTGGTGGGAAGACCCACTGAATGTTTAGTTGTTCGACTTTTTATAGAGGAGAGGTGTTTGGAATTCGTAACACCTATACATATACATGACCTGTCCCGCTTCACATTTAAATTAACTTCATGGCTTCATTTCCATAAATTCCTCCTAATTGTGCAGGCTCAGTGCTTCATGGTGGTGGTCGTCAGGGGGTCTTAGCAATGAAGGCCTGTAGTCTTCGTCGGCTAAACTTTTCACCTCTCTCTCTCGACGCATGCGTAGTCATTGGTATCCCAGCTGGACATTGTCACTTTAAGAGGTTATCGGTTGGTTTCTTCATTAACAATCTCCAAGCGCCAGGTGGACCTTCGTAAATTGCTTATCAGTCAGAAACAGACATCTATTGAAGGATTTACAGAGTTTTGGAAACTCTGTGGCTTGCACCAAGGCCCTAAATCCCCTGTCTGCAAAGCATCTTATTATCTAAGGAATTTCCTTACAACTTCTCACACCTGCTATTGTCACACAGTTACTCCTTCACTGTTACCTCTTTACCTAAGTTCTGACAAACTTGCTACTTTCAGAGACTGACAAGACAACCTGAGCATGTGGAATATCTGAAGAATAAAGTTTGCTAATCATAGAATCACTGGGTCGAATCAATAACCTAGCATTGCCAAGTCCACCCCTAACCATGTCCCTGAGTACCACCAGCTACCTCCAGGATGGCGACTCAACCACTTCCCTGGGCAGCCTGGTCCATCAGTGTGTAACTACCTTATGCCTTCTTAATATCTTTCGAAGCTCCTTAAGTTATTTAATAAAAATAATATTGCATGCCATTGTTTCTCCTAAAAGTTAGAATTTGAATATTTTGAGTAATTTAAGCAACAGAGTATTTATGTTTTCCTGATAGTAGTATAATAACTTATCTCCAGCCAGCCACCATTTCTCTTTTTAAAATTACAATTACAAAGCATTCTTAAAATATTGCTTTATCTCTCCTTAACAGACATACTGTTTTAATTGGCTTCAAAAAGGTAATTATTTAAAAGCACTGAGTGCTATTTGTAATTGCTACAGCTTGTGTTTACTCCAAGAAAAAGCAACATGTTTAATTCTCAGAGTATGATATTTAGGTCCCATCCTTGGCAGCAAATAGGATCCTCTGTGGATCATGCTCTAGTGCAAATGACCAGCTCACTAAACTTTCAGGAATTACTCTTTTTTTAAAATAAATTGTGACGTTGTGACTAAAATTACAATTCTGATAGTACTGATTTCTCTATATATTTTTCTACAGATTGTCTCTTTTCCTCTCATTATAATGTATTAGTCAGGCAATCATAAAATGGTTGAGATTGGACAGGACCTCTGGAGGTCATCTGATGTTAACCCCCTGCTCAAGCAGGACCACTTAGAACTAAGACCATGTCTACATGGCTTCTGAATATCTCCAAGGATGGAGACTCCACAACCTCTCTGGAAAACCTGTGCCAGTGCTCAGACACCCTCACAGTGAAAAAGCATTTCCTGATGTTCAGAGGGAACCTCCTGTGTTTCTGTTTGTGCTCACTGCTGCTGGTCCTGTTACTGGACACCACTGAAAAGAGCCTGGATCAGTCCCCCTTCAAATATTTGTACAGGTTGCTGAAAATCCTGGCGATCATGCTCTTCTCCAGCCTGAACAGTCACAGCTCTTGTAGGCTTTCCTCAAAGAAAAGATGTTGCAGTGTGTTGCAGTTTTGCGTAGCTGTGCTGCCGAGACATCTTCTGCAAGAAGCAGCTTGAAGCTCTCTTCAGGCCCCAGAAAGTAAACATTGGCCAATTCAAGGACAAAGTTGCTGCTGACCAAGGCCGAGCCAATTGGTGATGGTCACAGCGCCTCTGGGAATCACATTTAGGATAAAAAAACCTGCAGGCAGATTCATTTTGCCACCAGAGAAGGGAGTGAGAAGATGTAACAAGCCATGCAGACACCAAGGCCAGGTCCGAAGGAGTTTGGGGGGGGAAGAATGAGGCCCTTCAGGTGCCGGAGAGAGATTCCCCTGCAGCCTGTGGAGAAGACCATGGTGGAGCAAGTGTCCCCTCACAGCCCATAGATAAGGACGTGGAGCAGAGACATCTACGGCCTGTGAAGACATTGATCCACGCCTCAGCAGGTTTGCCGGGGAACTTGTGACTTTGCAGGGGACCAGGCC
>VZTU01010753.1:0-36360 GCA_013400835.1 Zapornia atra | reverse complement strand
TCTCTCTCTCGCTCATCTCTGTAGGTTGCAAGCGCTGGCAGGGGCTTGCTTCAATGTAAGGGTCACAGTGTCTTCTCTATGTCTCCACCTGCTCTGTCCAGCGTGGAGCCCCTCCGTGGGCTGCAGGTGGGGTCTTGGCCTTTTCCATGGGGTTTCTCCACGGGCTGCAGGGGCATCTTTCTCTCTGGCACCTGGGGCACCTACTCCCCCTCCCCGGCCTTGGTGTCTGCACAGCTCGTTACATCTTCTCACTCCCTTCTCTGGTGGCAAAATGCAGCTGCTTCCGGGTTGTTTTCTCCTATATGTGATTCTCAGAGGCGCTATGACTATCTCTCACTGGCTTGGCCCTGGTCAACAATGATTCTGGCCTTGGATTGTTTACATTTTGGAGCTCCAGAGCATTCCGGCAGCTCCTCACAGCTGCCATTTTCTGCACCTCCTGTTCTTTTCCAGCACCCAGCCTCGCAAAACTGCGATAGTGGTTTAGCAGCATAGATAATTATCCTTCTTATTCTTTTGCACCTTAGGCAGGCAAAAATTGTTCCTTCAAGGAGGTAAAATTCAGTATTTGTTGGGTATGTGCATCCTTAGGTTCAACAGAGTTAAGTGACTTTTAGTCAGGCAAGTTAAAAGCCTTTTGTATTAGATAGAAGAAAGCTAGTACTGCACTTTGTTTCGTGGAAAAAATTTTCAGTGGGGACGAGAGAGGAAATTGTTTTCTTGATGCTGTGATCTTTGTTTAGCCATGGATCAAAAGGGAGCATTATAGTTATTTATAAAGATATATAGGATTTACTAACAATTTTTTAATACTTAAAAATTATTTCCTTTATTTCAAAAGAATTCATGCAGTTCTTTCCCAGCTTTAATTGTCTTGTGTTTTGATTGCATTGTTTTGCTCTTTGTTTTTGCTTCTTTGCCTTTCAGTTCCAGAGATAGTCAAGGAGACCCAGGATCTGATCGAGCGAGGGGAACTTCTGCAAGCTCATCGCAAGCTGATGGATCTAGAGTGCTCTCGAGATAACCTGATGTATGAGCAGTATCGCATGGACAGCAAAAACACACATGACATGAACCTCATCCACACGTACTTTGGGGATATGCAGAAACTTTCTGAGGAACTGGCCAAGCAACTTTGGATGGTAGTTCAAAGGTCTCTCGTTACAGTCCGTCGAGATCCAACTTTGCTTGTTTCCGTTGTCAGGATAATTGAGAGGGAAGAGAAAATTGACAGGCGCATGTTAGACCGGAAAAAACAAACTGGGTTCATACCTCCTGGCAGACCAAAGAAGTGGAAGGAAAAAATGTTCAACATTTTGGAAAGAACTGTGAGCACACGAATCGAAGGCACTCAAGCTGATACCAGAGAATCTGATAAAATGTGGCTTGTGCGCCACCTAGAAATCATACGCAAATATGTCCTTGATGACCTGCTCGTAGCTAAGACCCTTCTAGATCAATGTTTTCCCCCACATTATGACATTTTCAATAAATTGTTAAACATGTACCATCAAGCTTTGTCCACGCGGATGCAAGAGCTTGCTGCAGAGGATCTGGAAGCAAATGAGATTGTTAGTCTTCTATCTTGGGTTTTAAATACCTACAACAGGTAAGGTCCCCTTATATCTTCTGTTAGCACTAATTAGTTACAGGACACAGTTTCAGCTAATATTTGCATGCCTATTAGCATAAAAGAAGACCAAATAAGAGTAATAATAGTAGAGCACTTGCTGGTTTGCTGTTTGTTAGGCATTTTGCTTGCTTGAAATTGTTCTTTAAAACTTGAAGCTACAGTCAGCTTATGTTTGTGTGCTGGTTTGGTGAAGTATTGGGCAGAGTAGATGAGACTGAGGCATGTGTGAAACAAAATGTTTGCAGTTGGCCACAGCCCCAGAAGATTTGTATGGTTATTAACTTTCTATTGTTCTTTTTTACAGGGGTTGGGACTGTTTCACTGTTGCTTCGTTACTGTTAAATGGAAAGAATGTAGTAATTTCCTTCAGGTTTTCTCTCAGAAATATGTGGTCATTTGTTTATTTAGAAGAATTTCTTCAACTGAGTTGTGTGATTTATTGGGATAATGTAAGCATTATGGTTTTTCTGGGGTGTTGGTTTTTTCTCTTCCAGGTAGAAACAGCTCAAATGGCAACTGTTTAGTTTTTGCTGGCATGTAGTTACTAGGGCAACTGATTTGTTTGGGGAACAGTAGTGGTGGCCTTTCTGTTGTTTGTGAGTAACTGTTCTCAGCAGCCAGCATTGACTCAGATTATCTGTACACTTTTGCCCTCTTCAATTGTTCAATCTCACTAGTTGAACAAATCAAGGGCTTATATAGGTTTAGAGTATAATACCATGAGGCAAATAGGTAGGAGATACTATTCTTCTGTAAAATTTTTATATCTGACTTTAATTTTGTATTTAGAACTGCATGCTTGGTTCTCCACTGCAGAGTTCTCCTGCCTTTCTTCCCTGCAGGGAACAACCAGGAGCACCCGCTAGTGCATATATGCGTGCCCTTGCAGGGTATACGAGAGATGCAGCTACTTAATAAGGGTACAGCTACTGATGAGAGAAAGGAGCTGAGTTTGTTGGCCTGTTCTTATTTGTTAATAAATAGAAGACCAGAGGAATAACCCCACAGTGAATGAAAATCAGGAATATGGGAATCTCCCTACTTACAGGGGCATTGCCTCAGCAGAAATCCTGCTTCCAGGTGCTTTGTTTATGTCCTGGGGCTGATGTTCCAGGAAGGCAATTCTTGTTCTTAAAATTGCCCTTCTGACCTTCCCCCAGAAAGTAGAGCAGGTTGCTATTGAGTTAGGTAATTCCGAGCTAAAGCTCTCTCAATCCATCTGCTGATCATAGGAAGGGCAAAGGGAGGGAGCAAAGCCAGCATTGCAGCTGTTTTCAAAGCAGACAACTCAAAAACGGATCATTCCTGCCAAAGCAAGTTATGTGGCTTGTGGCACCTGATGGCAGAATCTTGTGAAGGAAGTGAAATAGCGAGAAGAGTGGATACAGTACAAGATATTTAAGAATGTACTTTGCCCCTATATATCCATGTAACAAGCGTGGTGGAAATTAGAGGAAATGCCTCAGGGAAAGTATAATAAGGCTCTGAGTTTCTTTCTTCTCTAAAAACAAAAAGCCTGAGAGAGCAGTGCAGTAATTGTATTCTTACAGATTACAATGAACTGTTAGAATGAGGACAACGGTTAGTTGTTCTGTGTGTTAGTAATGGGCAGTGGAAGAAGAAATCAGCTCAGGGTTCTGTCTGGGAAAAGCGAAGTACTCCAGCGGGATACTTGCTGAGCGTACCAAATCTCCTTTGCTGGACAACTCTTAACAGTACAATAACCAGGTCTCAGTAGGGATATATGTATAATAAACTGTGAAGGAGGATGGCAGATAAGACATCATTAGAACTGTGTGGTATTCCACCCCTGCCTTTTCCCTGCATAAAAAATAGGTGCTAAACAGCTGTTCCATTCCTTGTTAGTTTCTATGGAACACTGTATGCTGGCAGATAGTTTTGTCCTTTCTAATCTTTCTCTACTTTTATTAAATGTAATCGAATATTAGAGGGGACATAGAAATTTGTACTTGTATTTGCATATTACAGCTGTTCTTCCAAACCAGCTGAGAAAATACCAACTGATTAAGAGAAGCAGTGAATTTTTTCCATTAAATTAATCAATAAGAAAGCCATATGTAACTTGTTTCAATTATTTGCAAGATAGGAATTTTAAGATGATTGTGTTTTACTTTGCCAAGCATGTATAGAAAGCTGGTTTTAGAACTATATTCAGTTCATGAGTGAGAAATAAAGTAATTCTCTATGTGAATAGCCTTTAATATGTGAGTGGGATGCAGTTTTAATGTGCCAGACATACTGCTCTTTCATATTTAAGTCAATAAGAGCTTTGGAAACATAACTCCTATTACTAAACCTGTCCTGAGTTGAGACTAGACTCTAATTTGTGTTTTAGGGAAAGTACAAGGCTTGTAAGACCCTGATGCACATATTCATAAAATCATTTTACCAGGTACTGATCAAACCATAGAATGGTCTGGGTTGGAAAGTACCCCAAGCGAGGATCATAGAGTTCCAACCCCCCGCCACAGCTGTTGACAGAACAGCTAAGAGTTCACCAGCATTGTTGCTACATTGTGTCAACAATCTTCCAGGAGTTGTGCTATGTAGCTAGTTGGATGCTGTACCTGGTTTTTTTCATGATAGAGCAGTATCAGTGGCAAACATGGCACAAGAGGCAGAAGAGACTTATAAAAAGTTCATTTCCAGGTAATACAATTCTGGTTGAAATTTCAACTTGATGATAAACTTTTTGTCGAGGGGGAAATAACTTCCCCATGGTTATAAGCCTCCTGACTCTTACAAGAGGGTGGTCTGATCACTTTCTTTCCACCAGATGCTTTAGTTGTGGCAATTGGGAAGGATCTTGTGTATAGGATGAATTTTTGTCTTTGGGGGCTAGAGATAGAAGCCTGTGATCTCTCTGTGGGGTTTTTGGTGGGCAAGCATTGCAAAAGGTGTAATATCTCTGTGGCCTTGTGGAGATAATAATGGTATGATGAGACTAGAAATATCTTCTCATACAGCACGGTGCCATAAACAGTTTCTCACATTTTCCCCAAACAAGCTTAGAGCAGGTTCTGCTATTCCCTGTATTCTTTATGCAAACAGCAACAGAATGGAATTCACTTTTTCAGTAGCTTGGGCCACTTAAAATGTTTTCAATCTCTTTTCCCACAGGCTCAGGAAGACACTGTGAATGTAAAGTGTTCAATAACAGGAACATTTATGATTTTAAAGATGAGAATCTTGTTTTTTTACTAGTTAGCCATGGTGTGTTTAGGGGATGGTAGTGGATTTTTTTAGTGTTTTGCAGGTTTTTTCATTATATGGAAGTGCCGCTGTGATGACTCACTTCACGTACCCAGAGAACAATTTTAACTTGCAAAAATATACAAACTAAATGCTTCAGGAATTATTTTGTTACTATTGTTTGCTATTTGTTTTTTTATAGCTGCCACTGCAAACATAGAATTTTTAGCCTCCTCTTGAAAAGCACACTGGAAATGGAATGTGAAGCAATTTATTTTATTATGATTGAATATGTTTCCATTGACTGTTAATAAAGTACTCTGAATAGTGCGGTTTTGAGTTATTGATTTGTCTGGGTATGAAATATTAAGAGCTCTTGCTATGTTGTGCTTTGGCACAGCTTTGGTTTTTGTTTTAGCTACACAAGCAACTCATATAATCTTATAAATTATAGATGCAAAGTGTTGCTGTAAAGTATTACTTTTATATAAACATTATGAAGCTATTTTTAGGATTGCTCTAGTTTCTTTATAATCCTATAAAAAATCAGTCATTTTCCTTTGCATTTTTCTTTACTAATCTGCAAAACTTTCTTTATTTGTTTTTAAACTCAGTGCAGAGATGATGGGAAATTCAGAACTGTCTCCAGAAGTGGATGTAAATTCTCTGAATCCTCTGATTTCACAAAATGTGGTAGACCAGCTTCTCAGCAAATACATGTCAACACTTACGGTGAGTAGTAATAAGTCAAAGAAACCTTCAGGTTAATATGTAGCTGTGTTAGTGCCTCAGTGCTGATCCTCCATCAGAAGAAACTATTGTGACAAATGGGAACTCGATATCCTTACTTCCATAAATTTTCATACACTATACGTAGGTTAATTCATGAAGTTATAATGAGATTATTTTGTAGATTTTGAATCATGGCATTTCAAGGTATAGTTAATCTTCACAGACTGTATTAATCATGTTCTATTTGAAAGAAAGGAACTCCAGTGTTCTGGCTAAATTTGTAATGCTAGTATGTTAGGTATTACTATACTTAGAAGCCATCAAATGCAGCTTGGCTCCTGTAGTAACAGTATCAACATTTGATACAGATGGGATCTTTTCAAGGCAATCAGGATGTTCATGTTTGCCTGTCCAATTCTTTTGTCTTTTTCCCTTCGTGCCTGTCAACTGCCTGAACATAACTTCCTCTTGTGGATGCCATTTCAAATGCATCTTAACCAAGAAGCAGTGTCATTTTATTTATGCTGGCAGTCACTGGAAATTCATCAAATCCATGGCAAGAGAATCAGTAGGTGATTGTCAGGTTTTTAAGTGTCTTTTTCTCTAGAGATCTGCTGTTGATTACCTCTGAGACTGGGATGGTTGGAACTTTGGACTTGCTGTTCCTTCATTGTTCAGTTGAACTCCTACTCCTCCAGATTTAAGGAGCTCTGCCAAGTGGAGGAGGGAAAGTTTTTGCTTCTTTGGATGCGTTAGCTACTAAGACATGTCCAGCAACAGCAAATTTTTGGCCTTGATGTGCATCACAATAATATGAACTGTTCTTGTTATGTCTCAAGGAAGTTGCCAGTAGAGACTCTGGTTCACATTAGCTTTCCTAAGACTTTTATGCAGTTTATTTTTTTGCACTTACCTTTAGGACAAAAAAATACATTGATTTATTTTCTCAAGCTGCTTTTGGCTTGACTCAGGAAATGCCTTTGAATTCAATTTTGTCCCCTCTTAAGATGAAAAAATATACCTTTGTTTTTTCAGAAATGTTTTTCCCCCTACTTACTGAAAAATATTATTTCTAGCACGTTATTGTATTTATTTTCTTTAAATAAAGTGAAGCAAAGCTGCTCTTTTGATAAGCACAGAGTGGTTTTCTTCTGCAGGTTTGGGGTTTTGGCTGTATGTTCTTTCTAAGGCAGAAAATATTTCTTTCACTGGTCCAGTTTTCTACCCATCCCCACTTGCACTTCTACTTTATTTCTTTCAGTGTTTTATTAAAAACTGTTTATAAACAAAATATAACTAGTTCTCTTTGGGTAAATGAAAATATTTCCTAATTGCAACTATCAATTTCAGTATTGATATCTAAGTCAATAAAATGTCTCATTTTCATAAGAAATAAAACGGTAATAGATTTTAACAGATTTTTATTGATAGATTGTTTTTTCACCAAGCACCTCAGCTTGAAAAACAGCTTTTTGTAAATAACAAGGTGAAAAATGTTGATGTTTTCCATGCTGCTGGTTTAAAAGATTAATTCTTCTTTGTAAAACACATCTCGTCAGAGCAGCTCATGCTTATGAGGAATAAAGATAGTACATTGTTTCACAGAATTGAAGGTGGTGCTTATGTACTTAGCAGATACAGTACTTGACAGGCCACTCACCGTAATCAAAAACAGAAGAAAGCTATAGGTCTGTGTTTGGCACAAGAAAGGCTGTAGACCAGAAGGTTGTAGAGTTTTCTGTTTCTTCCTTTGTCCTTTCTGCTGGTAGGAGTTTTGACCAAAGGATACTGACTTAATACATTTTAAAAAATAGTTACCTGGTTTAGACTGTTTCACCCTTTCTGTGCACACCTACTGGTTTAGGTTTAATTTTGTGTGGTAGGGCACACATACACCTGCTATGCATTGGAAAGAAGTGTCAACTAAGGGTTGTAACTAAAGTATGAACGAAGTAGGAAAGAGGCAGAAACCTTCAACTCTTTGAAGACATAGGGATAATGATTTTAGATGGACAGAAAGCAAAGAATCCAGTTGCCTATTTAGCAAACATGCTTATCTTGACTAACAACTCTTGCAAATATGCCCATGGTATCTGTCATGTAACTGATCAGAAAACTGACTTAATCTGGTTTTAAAAACAACTGTTCTTAATGTCTATTTGTTGGATGAGAGAGGAGCCAGCTACTATTCTATCTCCATCTACTATTCAATCTGTATCACTATATTCTGCAGCACTTAAGTTCCAAGAGGTACAACTCATTTAATCTGGAGGGTTTTGTAACAAGCGTCGGTTCCCTATAATGCACGTGAAAGGAACTACAGGCAGATATGTGCTAATTTCCCTATTGTAGGCATTACCCAAATTTTTTCAATTGTTGAAAAATGCCATTTGAAACCTAAAGTGTGAGGCTTAATAAATGCTTCTGAAGTTGGTGAACATGTTGATTCTAACAAACTGACTTGCGTCCAAACTTGTGTTTGGAGTACTCTTCTTCCAAAACATGACAAAAGCTTGACTCTGACTACATCCCTGGTTTACCAGTACTAATTTTTGTCTCTGTCAATGCAGATTTTAATTAGTCTTTATTACCTTTATCCTGTAGGAATGGTAAGCATTATCTGTTACTATCCCACTCTTCCTAACGGAAATGGCTGCTATTCAAAATATTGTAGTGTGGGGGTTTTTTTGTTGTGTTAAATTAGAAAAAAACCCAAACTCATCTGTACTTTTTCTTGGTTGTTTTATTTAATGTAGTCTAACATCATTGGCTGGCTACGAAAAGCCCTGGAGACAGATAAAAAAGACTGGATAAAAGAAACTGAACCAGAAGCGGATCAAGATGGGTACTATCAGACTACGCTTCCAGCTATTGTTTTTCAGGTATAAGAGAATTTGGTTATTCTAGAACTATATCCAGAAGCTGTACATGGGTTTGGGAGAATGGAGGGGTGGGGGAAGGGTGAAAACCAACCTCTCTGGAATCCTGTTGTTTCAGTGTCTATTGATGTATAGGGGTTTTTTCCCTGTAGAGTTGTTAGTTGGAGGGGTTGTTTCTCTTGAGGTTTTTATTTGCCTCTCTCACTTAATACTTGGAGACATAGTTAATTTAGTTCATTTTACGTCTAGATTAGAAACACACTTTTCCCAGCCTATTTAGTTGAAATTTTAGTTGTACTTGGGTCTCTTTGTGTATATTTGTAACATAAACCTGCCAGTTGAGATGTTTGTAAGTTATTAGAATACTGTTTGTTCATATGGTGCTGTGGTAGTTAGGCATGTATTTGTTACTATAGATTGTTAAACAAACACCTTACTACTGGAAAGAAAAGTTCTGTTGCTGTTTAAACACTACTTCCATTAACATTAATGCCTCTCCAAATTATGAAATATCCTTAAAACAGAAAAGGTAAGATTTTAAACTCAAAACACCACCACCACCCTGTAACCTGCACCACCCTGGCAGTCTGTACCACCCTGTCATTAATAGAAGTGGGAAGGTTTTGATGTGATCTTTATCAACCAAAAATAAAGTCAGCTGCTTATGCTGGTTAGTTTTTAATTTTTTCTTTAAATATATTGTGTTAGGCACCTTCAGTGGAAGACAGATGGTCTTTTCTTCCTGCATTTGTCTCCCACTTTATTTTTTTCCTGCCTTACACCAGGACTTTTGCTACATGCTTTCACGCTTCTACTACTGCCAAGGGTGACTCCGTCTAATGGTTTTCAGAGAGTGTGATGTCAAAGCAGCTGCTTGCTGATTGGCTCTAGTGCCGCACTGTCAAAGGCTGCAGTGCTGGAGTTCATGTAACAGTGAAACTTTCAAAATCCGCTCAGCACAACAGGAGCTCATGTCGCCATCTGGCTTTGTACCCTTCCTTTCCAGTCCCCCCTCCTCTCCAACGCAGCTCCCTGTAGGTCACATACGCCTTGTGCCTAGCTGTGTTTCTAAAGATTAGGGGTTCCTTCTACTTTACTAACGTGAACTTACTACTATCTTATATAGGGAAAGCAAGGGAATTTGAGTTACAAGGTTATTCTTTTGTAGCTGTAGGAGCTGACTGAAAATATTTGATCCACTGTAAAGCCAAATTCCTGCTGAATTAGAAATGTTAAATACTCTCTTTTTGCTAAAGAATGAATGCAACAGTATCAGGAGGAAACCGCAGCATCCATTTAATGGTTATCAGTAATTTCTTAGTTCCGCTTACGGAAATAGTGAGCTTTGGTTTAGTCAGCTGCAATTGTCTAGGCTTGCTTTAAAAAAAAGCACATATAGAGCTGGTGCTAGTGACCATCTCAACACAGGAGTTCTGTCTTTGGTTTACCACTGATAAAGGCCTGTCTTTATAACTAAACTATTTTAAACTTAGATGTTTGAGCAGAATCTTCAGGTGGCTGCTCAGATAAATGAAGATTTGAAAACAAAGGTACTCCTTCTGTGTCTTCAACAAATGAATTCATTCCTAACCAGGTAACATAATTTTTAAAATACAAATGCTTTAATCTGCCTCAGCCTCTCTTTGTTCATACAATTCCAATGTTTTGGGGTTTTTTCTGTGGATGTTTATTGCTTTGTCTTTCTTCTATCACATCTGTGTGCCAAACAAGCTGTTCTTCCCATTTCCTTCTCTTGCTTTCTTCCTCCCTTCCCTAGCTGCTCCACAGAAGTTCTTCTGGCACTTTCAGTTCCTCTCTGAAAATGACACTGTTTTTTGGAGCCAGTTCCACTTCTTTATGTCTCAAATTTCTTTCCCTTTCTGACATGGAAGACAGAAGAAAACACCTCCTTGGCTGGATTGGTCCAGAACAGAGACTAAACATCACATGAGCAACAAGCCCTTTATAAAATACTTCTAAATGCCTGACCGGCCCTTACAGAGCACTTGGTCCTACAGGTGTACTTCAGTTGTTATAGATTTCTGTCTCTTTAATTCCATTCCTTGTATATGTTACAGGTACAAAGATGAAGCACAACTGTATAAAGAAGAACATCTTAAAAATCGTCAGTATCCTCAATGCTACGTTCAGTACATGATTGCAGTCATCAACAACTGTCAAACCTTTAAGTAAGTCTGCATATTCTTGAAGTATTGTAAGAAAAGTTAGTCCTGACATTTCACTTGTAATACTGTGTGTTTCCAGGACCCTCTCTTGTGTATATAGAGGGCTTCAGGCCAAGCCACTGTCCCTCACCAGCTATTCCAATCCATTTGCTATTCCAAAAGCTTTCATTGCCAAAGAAAAATTTTATCTTTAACTTCCAGAATTTCAAAAAGTCATTTCAGTTTGTGTGTGGCTTGCCCATCTTCTCTTACATTTGAGCTCACTCACTTCACTTTAAAGCAGTGTGACTAAAGTGAACTGAACTGGAGAAAAGTAAAAAGTAGAGCTTGCTCTATTAAGAATATGAAAGCAGTAGAAAGAAATCCTTGCCCATTTCAGTGTTCAGCAATCCAACCCCATGTTCATCTACATCTGCTGCCGTTCTCAAGTTTACAATTCAGCAGTAGTTTGTTACTAATATACAAGTCTAAGTTGGTCATTCTGAAATCATGCTGGGAAAAAAAAAGAGGCTTTCCCGTTGCAAAAATTAAGCTAGTGTGTGTTTTTCTGCATATGCACTCTGAAAAGACAGTAGCGATGCAGTTGTGCACCAGTGGGTGATGAAAAGCATTGTTCTTTGTCACAGAGAATCTATAATCAGTCTGAAAAGAAAATACTTAAAAATTGAAATGGAAGACACGTTGTCAAGCAGCCACACAAACATGGACGCAACTTTAGACATCATTGCCAAAGAAGGATGCTCTAGCCTGCTAGATGAAGTCTTCATGGATTTAGAGGTTAGAACTTTTCTTCCTCAAAAAAAACCCAGAAGTGTTATTTTTATCAGGAAAAATAACGTAGGAATTCAGCAGTTATGAAGCCTTTTGATTGCTAAACATACGAAATATGTGGTGTGCTAGCAACGTGCCAATAAACATCAATATTATTCTTCACTAGTATAGTTTGCATGTAGGAGACTGACAGGCTGCTTAATTAAATGTCGCAGGATGACTTCAGGCAGGTGCTTTGTGTACAGTGAATATTTTCTAGCAGATTGTACTTAATCTTACGTACTTGTATTTTAACAATTATTACAGAAGCTTCTGCTGATACTGTTGTTATCTTTGTACAGGTGAAGTATCCTGTAATTAAGATAGTTAACTGACACTAAAGGTGGGCTCTTTCTGACTGAAATTTCCATGTTTAAGAATTCTAGCGTCTTATGTAGAAATCCTCAGAAAAAAATAATAGCTAAAAAGATATGGGGAGAATGGGGAGGGAGGCAGGGAAATTAGAGAAATGGGGGAAGCAGAGAGAGATGCTCTGGGACTTGTTAGATTATTTAAAAATCTTTTGACCTAATCTCAATGCCTTGAATTATTCACAGTAAAAAATATGTGGGAGAAGTGCTTGTTTTAAACTTCGAGCTCTTAAGCAAAACCTTTATTTCTCATTAACTGCTCATTGATTATGACAACACTTCACATCTACTCCAGTAAGAATTATTTGAAATTGATGAACCTCGAGCTCCATGTCAGTAGTATTATTTATAAAATACCATGCTCTAAGATGTTAAGAATTTTTCCTCTGGGGAGAGCAAAGCGAGATGTGTGTGTAGATGTAGAGGATACTGGAATTATGTATTCTGGAACTGTGGGAAGGGACTAATGCGTGTAGGCACAGGAGGCTTGTGGGGTCATCAGAGTGGAGCAACTGACTAGCCAGTAGCAGTTCCAGAAATGAAGCATGAGGTTACGTTATCCCGACGGTTCAGAAGTGCCTCATATTTAAAGTTGGAATCATCAGCTCTTAGGCCAATTTTGTCCTTGGGCCTTAAATGTTTTATTTAGCATGGACTTTTAAACAGAGAACTCGTATGAAACAAACGCTCAGCTTGGTGCAGTTGGTTTGCATACACTCACAGAGTGTATGTCAGGGTAGCACTTTGTAGCAACTGTTGTTCTGACAACTGGTCGCATCTTTTTACTACACTAACTGCTTATTCCTTTTGAAGGAGTGTTGCTTAGAAATGTATGATACTAAAAATAGTCTGCTGGTTTTTGTAACTTCACTGATATGATGGAAGTGTCAAAAGACTGTTCTGATCAATTGTTTGTTACCTTCTCAGCCACATCTCAATGAGCTGATGACAAAGAAGTGGTTAATGGGGTCTAATGCAGTGGGGACTATCTGTGTCACTGTAGAGGATTATTTCAATGACTTTGCAAAAATAAAAAAGCCTTATAAAAAGGTAGGTGCAAAATGTTCTATATGTTTGCTAATGTACTCTGAATGTCATGTTGGTTTGGAATTTCTGAACACTGAATGGAATTCAGAATTGGAATGTGGAAATTGGGATTGATTCATCACTGGGAATGAAAAAATACTCATATTGCAAAAGTCTCAATCTAATATTTTGCTCTCATCTTTGTTCACAACCATATAATAATATTCCCAAAGACAGATCAGAGTTTCAGAATTCAGTTCAGGAATTGACATGTTACTAGATTGTATTCTTACCAGCTCTTACGTTGTTACTAGATTGTATTCTTACCAGCTCTTAAGTTTCTACTTCTCCTCAGAAGTGTGTAGGCAGATAAAATTAGCTCTTCTGAGACTAATTTTGCTGGCCTGTAATTACTTTTTAAAAAAAAATAAATGCACACTCTGTAATGCCTATTTTTAATATGCACAATGAGGCATAGTTAAACAGGCACCATGAGGTTTAACAAATGCATAACTCACGTTTAAAGTGCTGTTACGGCAGCCTAATATGCTAGGCTTGGTCATTTTTTCCCTCCACACCCTCAGACTGTTGAAGAATACCTGGATTGTTGTATTACTCTTTAATCTTTAGTACTATTGCACTTGTTTTTCTCCTTTATTGAAAAGTCATATTTGTGTGTTTAAGATAGCATGTCATGAATGATTCACAAGGACGTGCAGCAGTAGGACAAGGGGGAATGGCCTTAAGGAGGGGAGATGTAGATCAGATACGAGGAAGAATTTCTTCCCTGTGAGGTTGGTGAGGCCCTGGCACAGGCTGCCCAGAGAATCTGTGGCTGCCCCCTCTCTGGCAGTGTTCAAGGCAAGGTTGGATGGGGCTTTGGGCAACCTGGTCTAGTGGAGGGTGTCTCTGCCCATGGCAGGGGGTTGGAACTGGATGGTCTTTGAGGTCCCTTCCAACCCAAACCAGTCTGTGATTCTGTGATTCCCTAAGATTTAGGAAATATTTGAAGCTAGCAAAATCAGGAATTTAGATGAGGTCTTTGAATAACTTCTTAGTAAGTAGAAGTGCTTAAAAGACGTAGTCTCAAAATCATACACTTAATCATTTATTTAACTGTTAAAGAGATAAAGGGACTGATTCCTCTGATGACCTCTTAACCTTCAGTGTTTGCCGATCCTGGAGACCTTAATGAGTAGGCAAGTCATACATTTTCAGTGCAGAAAGAGTACACGGAAGTTAGATTGGTCCCAGAATTAGTTTATATACCTGGGACAGCTTTCTTTTCCAGATCTGGTTTGTTACTGTGAGGTATAGTGTTTGGCACATATTTTAATGCTGGTCTCTGCAGCTATGTGTGTTTCATCATGTAGCATTTATTGCTGCCTTATGGGAAAGAAGATCACAAACACAGTAGGGTTTTTTGGTATTCATCATACCTACTATTCCACTGTCTCCTAGCATGAAAAAACCTCCTGCACAACACATGATGTTCTAGCACTGGATGGGACATGCTTTTTGTTTCCCTCATTTGGGGTGGGCTGCTTTTTTGTGGGGAGGGAGGGTGGTTAAAAATATTCTTGCTTAACCCTGTTTAGAACATCCAACTTTTAGAAGTCATGTGAGCACCTGAGTGCCCTCTCGTTGCACTGCTGGCTCTTCTTGAGTATTCTCTTTCTCAGTTGTAGTAGAGGTGTTTATTCTTCACTTACTTCTCAGTGCAGTGGGGCACACATGTCAGTCTCCCACAGTCTGTGCTGTGGGCTCAGTTTTGCCATTCAATTGGCATCACAGAAGATTAGGAGTTGGAAGAGACCTCAAAAGATCATCTAGTCCAACCTTTGCCAGAGCGGGATCACCTAGACAAACTCACACAGGAACACACCCAGGCAGGTTTTGAATGTCTCTGGAGAAGGAGACTCCACAGCCTCTCTGGGCAGCCTGTGCCAGTGCTCTGTCACCCTCACTGTGAAAAAGTTCCTCCTTACATTCCCATGGAACTTCCTATGCTCCAGCTTGCGTTCCACAAACACAGAGAAGGCATCCCTGAAAAACCAGTAAACTGGTATTTCTGCACAGTCTTGAGAGCAGGACCTGGAATCACATTTTCTACTTCCTGGGTGAGGGCTGTGACTTCCAATACTTTGCAATCTGTCATTTTCTCTATTTTCTTGTTTTATTTTCCTTTCCTGAAACTTTTCTCTAACATGTCTGAAACTAGAAGCACATGTTGATTGAAACTGAAGCTTAATATATACTAATAAAATATGGTGAAACATTTGTGACTATGTGTTATGCAGGCTTTTTCTCGATCGTAACTAACTTTGCCACCATGCTTAGGGGAAAGAAAAAACCCACATGAGGATTTGTGGGATTTAAGGACTCTCCTTACATTAGAGTTGAAAAAACATGCAAAGGCTTTGGATTTCTTGTTGAGGTTTGGAAATACAGAACAAAACTGTTCTCTTGTACCAATACCAGATACTTCTCTCAGTCACCAGTAGCTGTTTCCTACAAAAACACAAGTGCAGAATGACAAAACAGTCAAGGGAGGTCTGGAAAAGTGATTGCTGCTGGCTCTTCAGGCTTCCTGCTAGACTTGGCCCAGAGCACAGATCACGCAGGGAAGATTTGCAATGCTTTATGCAATGTACAGGAGTTGTCCAGCAGAAGCCTCTCTGATGGATGTCTGTTCATTCCTTGGCCAGATATAAAGAACAAGGCTAAAAGGCCAAGCTCAGGTCTGTTCCAAGGGTCATCCAAACTATTTCATGTTTGCTCTACTTTTGAATATGCCTGTGCTCCTCAAAAGTAATTTGAATGTATCAGTGGAGATACCTTGCTTCTGTTTCTCGTAACTGGCACATCTTTTTCATTAGGGAAGGACAGATTTTCGTTTCTGTTAGGCCAAAGCTGCTCCATGTGTAGTATTAGGAAAACTGTACTGGTGTTAGAAGTGCAGATACACATTTCAAAGCCCAGTAATTGTTCAGAGACTAAATGGGATGGCTACAATTGCAGGTATCGCTGGCATAATCCACCACCTTGTTCTTTTCTTTCAGACCATGACTATGGAGGCCCATTGGAGGGTGGTTGTGGAATACATCAGAGCAATCATGTTGAAGCGGATATCCTTCAGAAATGCAGAAGAGAGAAAAGAGGGTGCAGAAAGAATGATCAAAGAAGCAGAACAGTTCAGATTTCTTTTTAAGAAGCTTGCAGCTGTAAGTGTTTGCTTTGGGTAATACTCTTAGCCTGGTAATTTGGAATAAACCACACATGTTTACTGCTTGGGGAAAATGGCTGGAGTGAGGTCTCCATGTCTCCAACCTGTTTGGATGACTTGTGAATATCAAGGATGCCAGCTGAAGGCACAGATAGAGTTTCTGAACACATGTAGACCTGCCAATGAAGTTCCTGAGCACCAGTTTCTACTGTGTTGTGTTGTATACAGCGCCCTCAGCTTGACATTTGAATGACCTCACAAAGATGGGTACCTTGAATTTGTAGTAGTAAGTGAAAGGAAAAAGCACTTGTTTTTTACTTAAAAAAAAAAAAAAAGGCTTTTCTTTTCCTGGCTGGAAGAAAGGGTGATACTACATCAAACAGATGTGCTTAGTTACTAGCTAAGTAACATGCAGTGGGTTCATTCAGAAGCAACAGGCACATTGACCTCATTCTATGTGCCGTAGAAATAGAAAGGATGGGGCAAAAAAGGTATTTGAGAAACCATATACAAGATAAAGTTAGTACCAAATCTTTTTTTAAGGAGCAGGAGTCTGCCAGAAACCTCCGAAGGTTTCCTAGGAAGAATGACAGAATGCAAAAAGAATGTCACCTGACAAAATGCATAAAGAATGTAGAGAAAGATAAAGCCTGAAAAACTTCAGGCAACATTCATCTCTGCACACGGTGGAAGATGTTGGGGCAACTCCTGCATCAGGGTTGTTTATTCTGTGGGATTCTGTGTAAGATCTGTTTCAGATTAAGGCGTTGCTAGAAGGGGTTGTGGAATACATCATAGAAGCGTGGAATTGTTTTGATTGGAAGAGACCTTTAAGATTATAGAGTCCAACTGTTAAATGAAATGAACCAGATCGGCAGGACCAGATGACCTGGAACTAAGAGCACTAAAATATTTCAGAGATCAAGCAGATACCACACTTCAGTTCATGGGTTGTTGAAAGCTGCCTTGGTGGCCAGGTGACTAGAAGGAAGGTAGTGCAGGGCCAGGTTTTAAATAGTGTTTCTGAAGAGATCTGGCTTTCACATCAGTTATTTCCAATGTTTGTGCTGGCAAGTGAGGAAAAGGGAGACTAGAATGTGGATAAATACAGGGTATTGTCTGTAAAACATGATGTTACTGGTACTCTTGAGGGTAAGTCTCTGGGTGAAGAGCAACAAGGAAAGCGGGATGAGGCTGATGGTGACAATTCATAAATATTTTGTTTTCTCAACGTTGGAAAATTCAGCAGTTTGGGCAACTCGAGGGCACTGTCAGACAAAATAGCAATTTAAAGGATTGTTTATTGATATTGGGGGGGCGTGCTTTTGTTTTGGGCTGTTATTTTTTTTAAAGGGTGTTTTTGTTTTGTTTTTCCTTTTCATCCTGCAGGGCTCTGGAGAGGACACTGAAGGACTCTGTGACATCATTGAAGCCATTGCAGAGGTTATCAAGCTAACTGATCCTTCACTGCTCTATCTGGAAGTTTCAACTTTAGTCAGTAAATACCCAGATATCAGGTAATTCTTTTTGTATTCAAAGTTGACGGAGAGACAGAGTGTGGTGGTTTTGGCCCTGGCTAGAGGCCAAATACCCACCAAGCCACTCGCTCACTCCCCCATTCAGCCGAAAAGGGGAGAAAATATATATATATGGGGGGCTTAGGATCCAAGATGAGGACAGAGGGATCACTCTCCAATTAGTGCAATGGGCAAAACAGACCCAGCACAGAATAAAGGAAAGTGATCTATTACTACCACAACTACACACCCAGTGAACCGGAACGAGATAAGAAGCAGCCAGATCTTAAAGCGCCTTCCCCCCACCCCTCCCTTCTTGGCAAACTTAAAACTCATCAGGATTTTACTCCCTTCTTCCCCCCTCAACATGGCGTGGGGAGGGGCAGGGAATAGGCAGTGGGGTTCCAGCGATCCCACACAAGCTGCTTTCCTTCCCCAGATCTTATCACTTCTACTTCCCCCCACCCCTCGCCTCTTCGCACTCAACTTTAATCATCGATTCGCTCCCTTCTTCCCTCCCATCGCAGCACAGGGTGGACAGGGAATGGGGAATGGGGGTTTTCAGTCCGTTCCTCCTGAGTTGTCTTCCATCTCAGCTGGGCGAGGGGAGGCATTCCACATACACACCCCCTTCCCCTGCGGCATCATGGGGTCCTACCCACGCCAGAGTCGTGTCCACAGACTTCAACAGCATGAGTCCTCTCTATCGGGAGTCATCTCCTCACCACAGGCCTCTCAGCAGGACTCTCCCCTCCATGGGTGCTGACATCCAGGCCCAGACCCCCCGGCCTGGTCCCCTGCAAAGTCACAAGTCCCTTGGCAAACCTGCTGAGGCGTGGATCAATCTTCACAGGGCATAGGTGTCTCTGCTCCCCGTCCTCATCCATGGGCATCAAGGGGACACCCGTTTCACCATGGTCTCCACCACGAGCTGCAGGGGAAACTCTATTCGCATTCTTCACCCCCACCTCCTGCAGGCCTGGCCTTGGTGTCTGTGCAGCTTGTTACATCTTCTCACTCCTGCTCTGGTGGCAAAATGCGCCTGCCAGCAGGTTTTTTTTCTCCTATATGTGATTCCCAGAGGCGCTGTGACCAGCTCTGATAGGCTCAGCCTCGAATTTGGCTTTGAATGGACCAATGTTTTCAAAATATGGGGCTTGGAGAAAGCTGTAACTGCGGCTTACAAAAGCCACTGAAGCAGCACAGCTACACAAAACTGCAACACAGAGGCAGATCAGTTGCATCCTAGTTTCTTCATATGCTTGAGCAAATTTGAAAACTGTGTAAATGTGATCATATTTTTCACATTTTAAAATGTAGCCAGTTTCTTATGAGAACTAATGTTAAATACTAAATGTCTGTGATCTGGACCAGGAGGTACACGTATCTAAGTACTCAGTGGTACTGAATACTCTGCAAAGGGATAATGAAAATACTTCCATTCTGTGTTTTGTGAGGATAAAACATGTTTCTAAAATCTAAAGAGCAGCCAAAATAGTACATTCATATTGAGTTGGAAAAGCCAGTTCTGAGGGTCTCAAGATCTAATGAAGAATTGAAGTACAGGCTGCAGCTAAGTGAAAGGATTGCCAACAGAGTGATATTTTTGTGTGTGTATGCGAAGTTTCCTGCTGATGCCAGATTTGCCATTTTCCTCTGGCAGGGATGACCACATCGCAGCTTTGCTGACGGTGAGAGGCGACGCCAGCCGAGATATGAAGCAGACGATCATTGAGACTTTGGATCAAGGTCCAAGCCAACCGAATCCAAACTATGTGCCAATTTTTAAAGAAATTGCAGTTCCTACTCTAACTGTGCCAAAACTTCTTAAGTAACTGACAACTCTGTGTTTGTGTGTCATTACTGGTCTGGAATCAACGGGTTTGAACTACTTGAGGGCAAATTTGGCAATGCTACTTTGAGTTGAAGTTCAATATACACCATTGCTAGGCATGTTTCTTTCTGAAGATTTGGTTGTGGGGAAATGTAAGAAAAGTTGTGGAAGAAGATGGATATGAAGGTTGTGTTTGAAGAATAAAGCTTCTAATAACCAGGGGGCTTTTTCCTGACCCATTTGTTACAGCAGATATATTTTTCTCGTGGAATATGCTTGCACAGTGCACTGCAATGCCATATAAAGATACCTGTACTAGAACCAACAGAGCTGGGTAAGTGCTGGATATACTAACATACATACATCGCTTACTATACTGAAGCAGGCACCTTTGGAACTGTCTTTATATGGCACTGCATTGAGCATACAGTAACATCTTCAACCCACTTTCACAGTATACTTTTGTGTATGTACTTACTTTGGTGTAAAATAGTTTATTGCAGAAAACTTAATTATTAAATTAGTTTCCTGCCTGAGGGCCTGAATGAAAATGCTACAGTGCAATTTGATTGTAGGGTGAATAAATAAAGGCACATAAGGTACAATCTTTTTTTTCTTCCTTCATTGATTCACTGAAAGCTGCCCATAAAGCACGCCTGCTCACTAAGATGTTAAACAAACAGTTGCTACCTTCAGCTATGTATTTTTGCATCCTTATAGATTTATGGTAACTTTAAATCTTTCTGTTGGTTTCATCTTATGTGTGAATAAACTTTGGATTTAATAGTTTTCTGGAACTGCAAGATAGTTTTTTCTTCCCACAGTATTTTCTGATAATTAGCTTTAAGCAATAATCTTTTCTAATTATAAAATATTGCTACGAAAATGTTGAGTTTAAAATTATTTGATGGGCATAATGGAGGCATGTTATCTGTTAGAGTCATGGGAGACAAGTACAAGGAAGACAGGAGCCTGTGGTTCTAATTCTACCAAATGAGCCAGAGTTGTTAACTTCTGGCTTGTGCCCACTCAGATCTTGTCCTGTTCCTCATCAGGAACACACATACACAAATGAGATCAGTTTGCACAAGGAGCAAAGACTGATTGTGGCTTTTTCTCATTGATGGGGAGCATGTCCCAAAGGATGGGGATAGTTTAGTAGAGCATCAGGTCACTGTGTCTGTACCAGAGGAGTTTCAGAGAGGTCCCATGGCACCTTATGCTGTACCTAGAAACTGCGGCTAGGGGGAGGGGATTTAGGCTGATTTTTGGAGGGTTGTGTTCAGCCCTCGGTTAAGAATTCAGTTAAGAATTATTGAGGTGATGCTGACTAATTCAGCTTGTGCTTCAATTTTAATCCTTTCGATTTTCAGTTTGTCTAAGAGCTTTTTTTCTCCCTATACCCCTTCTTCCCCTGCAGCAGCAGCTCCCGTGTCTCTTGGATGTTCAACTCGGGCTGTTTCCCCTCTGTGCCAAAGCGCTGCCCTGGAGCGCGGACCGCTTACTCGCTTCCCTGACAGCCGGGGAACGGTCGCAGGGGCGGCTCCTGCCTCCGGCAAAACCCTCACGGCGGGTGAGGGCTGGTGTGGAGGAGCGCCCTTAGCCTGCGAGCGCGGGTCCTTACTGGTCCCCGCTGAAGCCGGAGCCCCAGCCGCCGGGCCGGCGCAGCGGCCGCGGTGCGCTCTGCCGGGGGCCGCTACGTCGGCTTCTGTCCGGCGTCCCGGCAGCCGCTGCCCCGCCCTCCCTCCGGCGTCCCGAGGGGTTGCCCCACTGCCGAAGCCGGGCAGCGCCGGTGCCGGAGCCCGCAGAATTCCCTTCGGGATCCCCGAAGGTGCGGTGCCAGCGGGCAGGACAGGAATCACCACCCCCAGCGCCGGCCAGCGCGGGGGGAAAGCCGCGCTGCGTCCAGGCCGGGCCCGGGGGGAACAGCCCAACCCTGCGCCTGCCGCCCCCGCCCCGCAGCCGTCGCCGTGGCAACGGGCGGGCGGGGCAGCGGCTCTTCTCGGGATTCCCCGGGGCGGGGCCCGTGCGCCTGCCCGGTTCATCGACGTCACGGCTCTTGTTGCGTCAGGCGGTCCGTGCCGGAAGCGCGGAGAGGAAGGCTCGAGCTGCCCGGCGGCCCCGCGGAGGGGCCATGGCGGCGGGGTATCAGTACAGGCCCAACGGCGGCGCCGGCGCCGCGCTGCCCGACCCTACCTTCCTGTGGAACGTCTTCCAGAGGTGAGGCTGCCGCGCCCCCGCCCCACCCCGGGGGTCCTCGCGGGGCGATCCACGCTGCGTGCCGCCCGCAGCCGCGGGGAGAGTGCTGTGAGGGGGAGGCTTCCCCTTCCCCTCTCCCCGCTGGGCCGAGACGCCCCCTCCCCGCGGCGCCGGGCCGAGCTTGGCCTTGCCCCACGCCCTGATGCGGCCGGCGCGACGTTCGGTTGTGCCTGGGCCGCGCTGTGGAGTCGTGCTGGGAGGGCGAGCCGGGCCCACGGGCGGCAGCACCGTGAGGGAGCGGGGCCTTGGGAGGTGCCCGGAAACGGTCAGCTGCCACGGTGAGCGAGTCACCGTCCCTGGGCACCCAGCGCGGGACGTGGCTGCCTCGGGCTTGGGGGTCCTTGCGGGGCGGCTGGGCGGCCTTGTGGGGCGGCTGGGCGTCGCGGCGGTGTCCCCGGAGGAGGAGCCTGCGGGGGGAGCTTTAGGAAGGGCTTGGTGAGGAATCAGTGTGGCTGTGTCCAAGGGTGAGGCAGGAGGATTAATGGAAGTGAAGAGGTAACCTTGAAAACGCTGAAGTATTTTTTTGACCTGAGAATCCAGGAAGGATTGTTAAGCCGGAAGGGTACATGCAGCAGCACGGGAAGGAACCTGATAAATGTTTAATGGAAGCCTAAATACTTGATGATAAATACTGTTTTGAATGCATCTGGAGCTGGAACCTGCAAGAGAGTTACTGGGCCAGTGTTAAAAGAAAGGAAGCACCCCGTTGAGACAGCAATAGTTATGAAGCTAAAGGGGTTCCACATGACTGTGTCGCATTGAAGAAACCAGGGAGGTTCCTCCATTGGATCCGTCTTTATGGGAGGTGTGTCACAGGATGTATCTTGACTCCAGTGAGCAAGAAGAAGTTAAGGAACACACAGACAGTGATAAGTTGCTAAAACTGGCTAGTATTTACTTAATAACTCAGGAATGTGGCAGCTTACCTGCCCAGCCTTCTGTCAGAGCACTTCATCTGAGAGCTTGGAGGAGACGCGCAGGGTGGTGTTTCTGGTTTTTCAAAGGGTCTGGGAAGAAACAGAGCAACAGTCTGACTTCTGCATCAGGGAAACCAGTAGAAACCATTTCAAATAATGTAGCTGGTCAGGAGGATTGTGCGTCTTTTGTTGAAAGTATTCCTGTCTGGCAGGCTGCTGTGTGAGTCTGGGGGTACACTGGATAAGGATTGGGTATGGACATTGCTAGAACTGGTGCGGGTAATTTCCAGAGTCTCTTGATGTACAGAAGTATCAAGAGACATTAAAGAAACTCAGGATGCATAGAATGAAAGGGAGAGGCCTTTGGCAGTTAAATAACTGCCGAAAAAAGAAGAGTGTGGTCACCTGCCATACTGACAGATGAAGCTGTTCTGGGATCTTTATTTGGTGTGTTCAGGAGCACCTTGCGGTCATAGAATCATAGAACATGTAAGGTTGGAAGGGACCTTTAGAGGTCATCTAGTCCAACCCCCTGCAGTAAGCAGGGACATCTTCACTAGAGCAGATTGCTCAGAGCCCCATCAAGCCTGACCTTGAATATCCTCAGGGATGGGGCCTCCGCTACCTCTCTGGGCAACCTGTTCCAGTGATCCACCACCCTCATATTGAAGAACTTTTTCCTAATGTCCATCCTAAATCTCGCCTTTTCTAGTTTAAAACCATTGCCCCTCATCCTACTTCTCCATGCCCTTGTGAGCAGTTCTTTCCCAGCCTTCTTACAGGCACCTTTTAGGTACTGGAAGGCTGCTATAAGGTCCCCCTGGAGCCTTCTCTTCTCCAGGCTGAAGAAGCCCAACTCTCCTAGGAGAGGTGCTCCAGCCCTTTGATAATTTTTGTGGCCCTCCTCTGGACAAGCTCCCAGCAGGTCCACGGCCTTCTTGTGTTGAGGGCTCCAAAACTGGACACAGTACCCCAGTTGAGGTCTTACCAGAGCAAAGTAGAAGGGCAGAACCACCTCTCTCAAATGAATCCCAGTCGTATCACCCTGTCATGGTCAGACAAAATCCAGAGTAGATAGATACCTGCTGTCTATAAGGAAGACCTGCTTTAACTCTGCATCATTTTATATGCAAAATAAATGTGCTCTAAGCTGACTGATGGTGCTCAGGAGAAAGACAAGTAATGTTTTTTCACAAGACTATTAGTTTAGCACTTAGTAGCAACTCATAGAAGACGAGAACCGTGAGGAATACATAGGAAATAAAAAAGGGGAGTTCTCTTTTTTGCTGTTACGTACAGCTTATGCTTGCAATTTGAATATTGCATGTGGTTTATGTAATTTCTGAGATGGGGAAGGAATCTAGTAGCATGAACTGAGAAGGTTTAGAAAAGACAGTAAGGGCTAAAGGAAAAACCAGCTTCTGCAGAGGGATCAGCTGAGCAGGACTCTGCCTCGGAACGGTTCTAGCCGAGGGGATTGCCAGTGTCCAGGGGAAGGTCCGTTCATCAAACGGAGGGAGGTCACTGCTGCTTTCAGATAGCCTTCTACAGAAGGTCCTGCTTTATTTGGGCAGAAATCACTACACTTGGGGTAGCACTTCGCTCTCCAAGAGGCCAGATGGAAGGCTCAGTGGAAGCTGGCACCTGCCCGTGCTTTTTCACTTTTTGAACCCCCGAGGGTTCAGGGTTAGGGCCCTGCACTTGGAGTCCTTGCAGGTTCCTTCAGTACTTGGCACTGGTGACATCAGCATCTCCCTCTCCATTGCCAACATCTTGCTGAGTGCCAAACAGCTGGGTGCCAAACAGCTCTGTATTGTGGCGTCAGGCATTGTGTGGATTTAACCAGCACGGCGTGCTCGGCTCTTCTTTTAAACATAGCCATGTACATAAAAACACTCGGTTGTGTGGGCTGTGCCCAGCGTGCCTCATTGCCAGGGTGTGTTTGTGCATCTCTCTTCACTCCTACGTCAGTCTTGCAGCTGTGTCACGCTCCAGCATGTCCCATCAGTCTGAACGAATTTGCAGTGATGGTCAGGGATTTACCACGTTAAGGTGGTGACTTTTCAGGCAAAGCTCTATCTTACCTGGTGAGGAACAACCGGAGTGTTGAAGACTTCTGTGAGTGGAACCGGTTAATTTCAGCCCTCCAAAGCTTACTGCTCCTTGTTTGTTGGCTTGTGTTTTCCCAGGGTTGACAAAGACAGGAGCGGGGTAATATCCGACAATGAGCTTCAGCAGGCGCTGTCCAACGGTAAGCCTGGAAACCAGCCGCGAGCTGGTTCCTTGTAAGCCTGGTGCTCACTGTCCCGTGAGACAGCTCACTTGATGCCACAGTTCTTTGATGCTATTTAACCTACAGCAAAAGGCTGAAGGGAAGGAAAAAGTGAAAAATCCTCCTGATGATCAAACCATTTATTGAATGATGTATTACTGGGTTTTTTCCTGTTCCTGGGGTTTTCTGATTTCAAGGGAACTTCTCTGGGCTGGGTCCATGTTAGTCACAGTGTGGTATAAACTGAGTCCCTGTTGTAAGCGTTACTGACTTGTATTCTGGGGAATGAAGGCACACACAGCCCTCTATTTTTTCCATCTCTCCTTCCTGTAAAACATAAATAGTGATAGATACAGTCCTCCTTCATCACTACTCAACCTCTGCTTTTTAACCAGGGTCAGTGTATAACCTGGACTAAGATCAGATGTTTACAACCAGCCATTTTTACTGCACATAAAATCTTTTCATACAGTATGGTGCAGGAATTTAAGATGGTAATTTCAATTTAATTTTTTTCCCCCCCAAATGAATAATGTTTGGTGGTGGTGGTGTTTTTTTCCTAACCAAGTAGAAAGATGCACTCTAGATCTATACTAAAACTTTATAGTAATCTGTCAGTTCCCTGTCACAGCCCTTAAAGAGTAACTGGAGTATAGTCAAATAATGCATGCAAACAAATTACAAAATTAAACTTTTTTTCCAGTAGCCTATTTTTACTTTCCTCTGGTGACTTAGGGCGGGTAGGGTTTTACTTTGTGGTGTTTATTTTCCCTCTCAGAAATGTGACAAAGTACATATTGAAGCTATTTGTGCACTTTGTGCACTTTTGAATCCATAGCAAGGTCCCCTTCTCCCAAGGTTTAATTCCTTCATCCTTGCTGTGCTTTGTGACCGTGAAGGGCTTAAACCAACGGTGTGAGCTGCAGCCCAGCAAGCCTGAAAGGCTCCTTTTTGGCAGTAATCACCTGGCCTGAAATATATGTGGGTGGCTCTATTTAGTAAAATTGTGGTCTTGGAATTAAACTGGATTTACTAAACATAGTTGTTTAATAATGTATCTGATAAATTGAAAGCAGGATATTGCAGCTGCTGATCCATAACAAAAATATTATTTTGAATAGCAGCTTCAGCAAAAGCTAAGGAAAAATGATTGAGTCATTGTTTTCAAGATTACTGTCTCTAACAATGTGGGAACCTGGCTTTACCTGCTGTTTTAAACTTCATATAGTTTAAATATCCTCTCATCTGATTGAATTTAAGGGTAATAATGTAAGGGTAACAGGCAGTGATGACTATCTGAACTCTTTACTTACAGTGTAGATTAGCAGTTTCAGTGCTTTGCAATTAGGAAGAATCCCCACCAAGTGAATTCGCTGATAGACAAAACATTTACAGAATTAGAAGCTTCCTTCATTCCAAGAGATTCTAGACCCCGTGCTCCAAAGTCAGTAACGATTCACTGTATTCTTTTCAACATGTATCCTGTACTGGATGGTTGTGCATAGCTGTCCTGTAACCCAATGTGGGCTAAAAGGCTGCTTTGTGTTTATTTCTGAAACATTGAAAACAAGTCTGCATAGTGCTCCTTAGAACTTGCAGTTCAATGTGGTTTTGATTCAGCTTTTCAACATTCCAGGTTCATGCAAAAAGCAGTGTCCTTACCTGGGAGGGACTGATCCTCACTTCATGTAGTTGTTTGCACAATAAAATCCCACACTTCCTTCTTTGTGGGGTTTGTGTTTCCTTCCTCCCCACCTCCGTTTTCCTGTGCTGCCATGTGAAGTTAACAGTGAGGTCAGGGGAGGAGAACAGTCTTTTACTGGTCCCTGAACTGGCTGAAGTGAGCACAGGCCTTCAGCACTGGGGTTGCTCAGGTTTCACATCAGGTGTTTCTGGGAGACTCTTGAAAATTTCAACATGGAACAAGTTACATTCCAAACTCTGCTTTCCCTCTTCCCTCCCTTGTGTTCAGTTAAATGCTGGCACCCTATTAATAATTCTATTATTTTTTTATTTTTGTCAGGAGACATACAGCTCTTAAGGTACTGATGTTCTCTGCCTAAAACACTGCTTAAGCATTTTCAGAGCTATTTTTACTCTCTTTCTCTGCTTACGTTTCTCTTGATGTGCAAATAGTTACACGGCCTGCCTACAGCCTAGAGTCACTGCTGCATCCCTAGACTTAACTCTGCTACAGTTTCCCTTCTGTGGGAGAAGTTCAGCACCACGGGCATCACTGCAGCTTGGTCTGGCAAAACAGCTGTGCCTTCACAAAGCCTGCTTGATACCAGCACAGCCTTTCTCTTAGGCCTTTGTGGTCAGCTAACTGCATCGTCCCAACTGCCTCTGCAGCACCGCTGGTATTCCTGTTTCCTCTGTGGTCCCCGCGCTCGTCCACAGTTAATTTAATATGTGCTTCTTGGTCTTCCTAGTTCCCTCACAGGCTGTGGAGAATTGATGGTGAAATTCCAGATGTGGCACGGGATTTCTCTTAGGCGAAAGCTTAATGCTTCTGAGCACCCTGGAAAAACTCTTCCAAAGTAACCAGCCTCTAAATACTCCCAAGAAGTAGAAAGCTGCTCTTCAGACCATGCCTGCTCAGGCCCATTTAAGCAGCAACATTCCCTGGTCTGAAAATACTAAATTAAACTAACACTTCAGTGATTTGGCAGTGGAGGTGGGAGTCATACTAATCCCTACTCTGAATTCACTGTGTGGTTATGCTGTGTTAGGAACCTTTGCTTTTCACATGTCAGAAACTAAATGCCTGGAAGTAATCCACCTGCAAAACAGGAAATAAGCAGGTGGGGCCTTTTGTGAGTTAGAACTTAACTCTAGTGCTCCCATCAGTAGAAAAAAATGGGGCATCAGTTTTGATCTCCCCTCTTATCCAATACCCCCTGACTACTCAGGATGGAAAAAAAAAACCCCTTCTTTGTTCTTCCAATGTTTTAGGTTTGTGTTTTGGGGGTTTTTTTGGGGCAGCCTGGGAAATGTTGGTTTCCGTACCTGTAAAGCATTGGTCTGATGTCATCCCTGAATAGTCAAGAACATACATAATTACTTCAAAGCAGTATTGTTTTATAATATGCTAGCTCCATGTCATCTAGCTCTGAATTCACTGTCTTAAGTCCTTACCTGGTTGTTTAGTTGGTTGGTTACATTTAAAACATTACCTAGTGCTGAGGAACTAAAACATTCTTTCCATTCCAGGCACGTGGACTCCATTTAATCCAGCAACAGTCAGGTCAATTCTTGGTGAGTTGCGTGATGCGGGATGATAAAGATCCTGTTTTGTGATCTGCTCAGATGACTGAGCACGCTGCCAACTGCTGCGCTGCTTCAGCAGAAATAAGCATGTTCAGATGTTAGCATACATATACAGTAAGTGTTATGCAATATGTATTTCTGCTGTAACAATGCGTGACTGTTTAAAGGACTTCTGAATGAACCTGGGTGTAGCGTTCGCAAGCTGATCTCTCGTTGTTAGGTGGTGTGTTTCAGCTTGGCTTTACTTGAGGTGTTCTGTTGTTGGTCGCTTGTTTTCCTGCAGACAGCCCAGCAGTAGGAAGTTAAATCTTTTCCCCTTTGAGTAATACAGGAACGTCCTTTGTGTGCACATGTGTACTTACCGAAGCAGCCTGAGCACATGTTACTGTACGACTGAAGGGACCGTAAATGTCATTGACGTGTGGGGAAGCTCTCAGCTTCAGTATTCTACAAAGTTACTGCATAGAACGTCTTTGGAACGACTTTTTCCTGTCTCACGCGTTAATCCTCTTCTCTGCCTCAAAAAGAGCAAACAGAAGCTGTACAATGTTTGAATTCTTTAGCCTTATAATAATTGCCATAATAAGATAACGGTGGCAGAACAGAAGCATAAGGATTTAAGAAGAGAAAGTTCTTTCCTACCATACAGTTCATAAATCCAAGGACGACATTTTTTGCCTGTATTAAGAAGTACTCAGCAGCAGTCACTGCACGAGATGCCGTTCGTGTAAAGGCGACAGTGTCAGTTAGCCAAACACAAAGGAATATCCTAGAGCTTCTGGCAGTCAGTAGGTGGTGTGGGGTTTTTATGAGTCCCTGGAAAAGAACTGCCCCTCCTTCTCTTTGTCACTGGGCGATGGATAAAGCCCTAAATACTTTCAAACTGGAAATGAAAACCCAGGACAAAATTCTGCGATTCATTCTGGTCCTCTTTTACCCTGCTTTCTCTTGCCTACCTGCAGTGGGGGACTGCTTGCTTTTTTGGGCAGAACTTTCCAAGATATCACTTGTATTTTTGCAATTTCTTTTCTGTCTTCAGTACTCTCTGCAAAGCATGCCCGCTTTCTTCTTAAAATACTAGCAGATCTCACTGAAGAGTAGTACGATTCAGGTGTTGTTTACATGTGGTTTGTTTGTTGTTTGGTTGTTCTGTTTAATTTCAGGCATGTTTGACAGAGAGAACAAAGGTGGTGTGAACTTCAATGAATTCACAGGAGTCTGGAAGTACATCTCGGACTGGCAGAACGTCTTCCGAACGTACGACAGAGACAATTCTGGGATGATTGACAAGAACGAGCTAAAGCAAGCACTAACAGGTTTTGGTAATTCATTTGTAATTACAGTTTTTATGACTGGGTTGTCATCAGGTGAGCTCTTTATTGTCAGGGCTGCGCTGCTCTGACAGATGGGACTGAGAACGAGGCAGGTGAGATGCAGTTACCCTTCTAGGTTTAAGGTACCCGGTAAAGATGCCTGCGCCACAAGCGCTTCTGTGTTTCCGTTAATGGAAAAAATGAAGCTGGATGTGTCAGCACGCATGTGGAATGATTCCCATCTCCCGTTAGCTGCTCTGAGTGCGCTGCCCCTAACTGAGGTACATACAAAGGTACTCGATGCAGCTGTACGCTGCTTAAAGAGGGGCCAGCTCTCTATGCTATGGGAGCGTCTGACGGCTACAGGCGCTTCCATTCAGGTGGCTTCCCTCACAAAACCCTGAGCCGCAGCTCTACGCCGCTCTCCCAACCAGCCAGTCACTTTAATCAGTAGGTGTGTTAACTGGCTGTAATTACTAGCAAGCATGGGTTTTACTGCATGCCTCTTAAATTAACAGGTATTTGAGGGGAAAAAAAAAATCCCTCTTGTAACTGCTTGCTGGTTTTGTTATAAAACAGTCTCATTCTTTTCAAAGAACGGCCAGGGTAATTGAAGTCTCTTAAAGCCTTTCTCTTTTCCAAGGTTACCGACTGTCTGATCAGTTCTACGATATCCTTATTCGGAAATTTGACAGACAAGGCAGAGGACAGGTTGCTTTCGATGACTTTATTCAGTGCTGTGTTGTTTTACAGGTAAGAAAGGAGATGAGCTTTAATTTCAATTGAAAAAAAAAGATCTCAAAACATTCTCAGTGTGGCTTTAATATTGGATCTAGAACTTGGTTGTAAACCCACTGTTTGAATAAAGTATACAAGAGGTGCTGGAAACACTTTCATTTATTGGCCTTCACTCGTTAGCTGTTTGCATCACATGTAAATTTGATACATTTTTTGACCCATTAAATATTCTCATGGGGCAAAAAGCAATGTGCTTTAAAAGGAAAACACTTAACACTAATTCCATTAGTTTTACACACAAACTTCCTCCGGATCTTGGGTGTGTTAAAATTGGACTGTGTCATGGCCCATAGTTCTCCTATCAGAATCATGAGTTTTCCCTATCTCAGTTTATGGCTCTGACTAAAAGGAATTTCACACAGCAGCTAAATTATTCAGTCTTTCATCACAGCTGTTTCTGCAGGGGCAAACAAAACCCTTTTGGTAACAGGAATGCATGTGGGTGTATTTATATTGAGACAGAGGGAGAACTGTAAGTTTACAGGTGTATTATTTTGTTGAGAAATCAATCGCCAGATGATTCCTCACCTCAGTGCTTAAAGTTTCTCTAGGTGTCTCCGACTTCCCTGGAACACGTGTAAGACTGAGGAAAAGTTGGGAAACTGTAGCTGAGTTTTAGTAGGATAGGGAAAAGGTTGCTGCTCTTAGACTGGCCAGCATTGCAACAGTATCTTAAGGTATCTTCTGATATGCAATATGGAGAGAAAGGGGTGCCCTGTAAAAGTAGTGTCTGCCATTTGCATACAGATGTTTGGCTCTTCTCCTTTATGTCTACAGCCAGAAGCCAGATGAAACTGTAATTGAAGCCAATTATACTTTGTTATCGACTTAAACTCTGGTAAAGAGCTTTGCAATGAACTGTCGTTCTGCTGGCGTTAGTGAAACCATGCTGGCGGCCACTTTGGTCTGTCTGTACTGCCTGGCACCTTGGGGGTCTTATGGAGACAACCCGCGTATCACTGGCAGCCAAAGCATGTTTGGCAAGAAGGTGAGAGACAAGGTACTTGCTGGATTTTTGTCTCCAGAAGACTCTCAAATGTCTCACAAGAACTGTGCAGTGTTTCTCCCTCCTTCAAAGCCAGCTGTAACAAGCTGCCTGTCAGTAAAGATGTGCCTTGGGAGCCTTAAGTATTGCATCATAAGCTGCTTGTAAAATCAGATCTGCACATAGCTCAAGCCCGAGCCACGGCAAAGAGCTACCTCGATACGTATGAGTTCTACGTAGGGGTTGAATGGAAGGTGGTCCTAAAGGTGTAGAAACCGATGTGGCAAAGGGAACACACAGCAGTCTGAACTTTCCTGATGTACAGAAACATACTTGCTTTTCTCCCATTTCAGAGGCTGACAGATGTGTTCCGACGTTACGATACTGACCAAGACGGCTGGATTCAGGTGTCCTATGAGCAATACCTTTCCATGGTCTTCAGCATCGTATGACAGCGATAACTAGGAACTGCACACTGGCATTACACAGACTGGAGTTGCCAAATCATCCTGTACTGAATAAGATTATCGATGTATTATCATGGATATAACGTCACACTGAAATTTTGTATGTTGGTCATCACCTCCAGAATCAGTCCTTGAGTTGGTGTTTATTTTGTATGACTATACGATATGGCCATCGCCGCTTACTGTAGTACAGACAGCACAGAACCTAGATGTAACTGGAGCACTGTCAAACTTAAATCTTCTTCCATATATCCTGCATGGGGACAAGTGACTCTTTAGAAATGCCAAATTAAATAATGCTTGTTAGTTTATAAGGGAGTTGAAAGTCAGAAGTTGCACAACATGTTTTGCATGTGCCTTACTTTTATAAGAGTTTAATGTATTAATTTTTAATACAGAATTTAAAATTAAGTAAAAATGTTAGATCAACTATTACGGTTACTTTTGTACAGCTTTTTTTTTTTTTAAGGGGGTGGTGCTGTTATTTCTGTGTTCTGGTTTTCTGGGGTTCAGGGCTCCCTCCCACTTACCAGCAATGGCCTTTTTCCTTGCCTTATCTTTTGATTTTTCTAGCTGCCACCTCATTTCAGGGTATCCTTCTGCCATCTTCAACTAGATCTTTACTCCTCTGTCCAATGCCACATATCCCTCGACGAGGACCCTACAAAAATAAACGCTATCTAACTACCCTGCCTATATACTTCCCTCTGCTCGGTTGGCTCATCTAACACCACTTGTCTTCCTTGTGCCAAAAAGCATTTGGTTGAAGTGGCCTTGAGCTGGCAGTCAAACCCCTCAAAACCTTACCCTCCACCTCACCCTTTACAGAGGGAGAGGCCCAGTGGAAAAAACTGAACTGATACCAGCAAGGAATGATTCCTGGGGCACACAATCTCCTGCAGTAATTTCAAAGAAACCAGATAAGTTTACAAGTTATCTTAGATTGTTACAAGAAAACCTTGCACCACCGCTACCCAAAAATACTGGAGCAGCACTCTCACTTACCCATACCTGCTACTCCTGAGGCTACACTCACAAGTGAGAGTTGTATCCAAAGCCTTTTCCTCAAGCCACAGCAATATTGCTTTAACCCCACGCCCAGCTCAGGGTACACAGGCTGCCCCCGCTCCTGCCCCCCTTCCCCTTTGTTTCCGCTTTCAGACTTGCATACAGCTGGGGGCCAATGACCTGTGGTACCTGCACTGCTGCTGTCCGTGACAGCAAGCAGCATTCCGAGGAATGCTCGGAGAGGGCGTGGGGCCGTGGACAGAAAGGCATCCTGCCTAAAACACATCAGCGGTATAATGCTCTGCCTCGGCCAGAGCATAGTATCCAGCGTGTGGGTGAAGATGGCCAAGTGGCAACTAAACATCTGTCATGCAGAGCAGCTGTGACCAGCTGTCAAGTGATGATCGACCAGGCCCTTGCTGACAGCTCAGCAACGTTTTCTGAACACTGCTGGTGTGAAATACCTGGGGAGAGACCAATGGTCTCCACATCATCAGCAGACAGGGACAAGGGAGGTCTCCCAAAGCACTCTGGGCATCATCACCCAAAGGGCAATGGATTGTTTTCCTGGGTGAGGTAGGAGAGCAGGAATAACGGCCAATGTCAGAGACCACCTCACCCAACAGCCTTGGATGAAGCGTGAAAACTGACTTGGGGATATAAGGGAGAAAAAGTCCCAACAGCTACTGCTTGAACCTTACCTCCCCCAGCAGGCTGAGGTGAGCACTGTGTATGTTCTCTTCAGAAACAAAAGAAGAACCCCAAAAGTTCTGGGTTCAAAAGAGCTTCCTTCAAAAGAGCTTCCCTCCTCCTTTCCCACTAAAGATCCCTTTGGATCATACACCCACCCAAAGGAAATGCAGCTATTCTGGGAAGCACTGAGGATCACTAATGGGTCCAAGGTACCAAATTAGGACAGCTAGAGCCTGAGAAAATTCCTAGGTTGTCTGGTCTGAAGGCTGTCTCCTTTCCTAGCCAGCCTCGTTACGCTCCCCCGTCTTTGGCGTAGAAGGGCTGGCTCCAGCACTTCCTAAAAGAGCCTTCCTGCGGCAGAGCAGCACCACAGTGGCTCTGGGCTGGAATGACGCCTGTCTCAGAGGGAAACGGGTGCTCCTGAGGCTGGGAAAGCCAGAGTGAGAAGCTGGTTGGGAAGTAAGCTGCTTACCCACCACAGCATGTTCTGGTCTGTCTTTTTAATGAAGCGTGAAGCTGGATCAGAGGGCTGTGGTGCAGCCTCAAAACTCCTCTTGCCTCAGTGCCAAAGCTTGCAGAGTGGCTGTGCTAGTGCTGACAGATGGCAAGCATCGGAGGTGATACTGCAAAGGCTGTTTCTTGAAGAAGGACGAGAGTCTACAGAGACAGGAACAGGCTCCGGAGGACTCATCTTGCTCCAGTTCTATACTACAGGGAAGCAATATAAGGCAAAGAGATTTCTTGTGAGGAAGAGGTAGCCAGAAGTTGAAGCAAACTGGCCAGTGCCAGAAATGAGAACAGGAGGTCTCTGCTTATGCAAGCTTGTTGATGAAGTAACTGGTAGGATGACACAACGTCCAAGGCATATTTTACCCTTTTTTCCCTGAGGTTTTCTCACCTAGGGCCTTTGTGGATGCTGCTGGTCAGGTGCCAAGAAGGTCAGAAGCCTGGACTTACGCTTTCCTTTTCCTAGCATCATGTGAATTGCCCTTTAATGTGGCAGGGTCAAACTGCATGAGAATGAGTAAGACAGAATCCAAAGTCACCATCTCCCCTAAGTCAGGTTTGTAGGATAAGCCACTGGCTAGACAGAAAAAAGTGAAGCAGACAGATAGATCCTCAGGGTGGATCCAGTAAAAGAAAAAGTCTGTTGCAAAGTACCTGGCCCTACAGAGGAAGAGAAGGTGTCTCAGAAGCCCTCTGAATGATGCAGTGATGCTTAGTACTCACAATTCTACACAGCCCTGGAAAAAAGGAAATTCATCACTCCTGTTTTGGGGGTAAAAAATCCCTTTCAGACGTGCATCCTCAAGATGCTAGTATTTTTTTTTTTCCCTTCATTTGAATACTAGGCAATGGGTGAGTACCTTGGGGGTACTGGTGGATAAAAAGCTGGATGTGAGACAGCAATGCACACTTGCAGGCCAGAGAGCCAACCATATCCTGGGCAGCATCAAAACCAGCGTGACCAGCACGGCAAGGGATGTAATTCTCCCACTCTGCTCTCGCCAGACCCCACCTGGAGCACTGGGTCCAGCTGCAGGGTCCTCAGCTCAGGAAGCACGTGAACTATGAAGACAGGCTGAAAGAGTTGTGCTTGTTCAGCCTGGAGAAGATAAAGGTATGGAGAGGGCTCCAGGGAGACCTTAATGCAGCCTTTCAGCACCTAAAGGGGTTTATAGGAAAGATCATAAAACCAAGACTGGTTTGGGTTGGAAGGGACCTCAAAGAACATCTGGTTCCAACCTCCTGCCATGGGCAGGGACACCTTCACTAGCCCAGGTTGCCCAAAGCCTGCTCACTGCGCTGTGCTGGGCCTTAGCCAGTATCTGCCAAACACTTCTCCATGGTAGGCAGCACCCTCGGGGGAAGGGAGGGAAAACTGACCAACAGGCACTGCAGCTGCCCCAACACCAACAACAAGCACCCCAGCTGAGCCAAGCCACAAACTGCACTGGTATCAGTTGCCCCTGTACAGAGTAAGACACACCAAAAAAATCAGTTGGCTTACCAAGGGACAACCGTGAATCAGGACCATGAGAGAACAGGAAGAAGCAGCAGCACCAGGTCATCACCCGACCCCTGTCCCCGAGTGAGCTGTGAGACATGTGAAAGGATTTCAGGTGCCACCCAGGCAAGCACACTATTAACTGGCTGCTCCCATGCTGCGATAACAGGGCCAGGAATCAGAAGGCAGGGAGACCAAGCAGCTGGCATCCCTGGCTAGAGAAGGAGGCATCAATACAGTGATTGGGAAAAAGTCCCAAGCCCTCAGCCTCTGGAGGCGACTACTGTCAAGTGTGAGGGAAAGGTATCCCTTCAGTGAAGATGTTCTGTCAGCCAGACAAGTGGACCACCATGGAGAAAGCCACCCGGTACCTCTGAGTATGAGCTGCACAGGAGATGGTGTTTGGTGACCCGCACTACACGCAGTGGCCCAGAGGTCCTGATGAAGCCCAATGAACATGACCCATGCAGCAGAAGCCTGTAGCAAGCACACCATCACCATACACCAACTCACTGGCAGCAACGGGCTGAAAAGGCAAAGAGGCACTGACAGTGGATGAAGTGGCTGGCACATTGCTGGCTCATGGTCATCCTGCTGCCCACCAGGTCCCTTTCCCCTACACTGCTCTTCCACAGATCCATCCCCAACCTATGCTGGTACCTGGGGTTGTTCTTCTCCGCATGTAAAACTCTACACTTGCCCCTGTTGCATTTCATTACATTTCTCCCCTCCCAGCTCTCCAGNTGATGAATATATTGAGTAGTACTGGTTCTGGTACTGACCCCTGAGGGACTCCACTAGATACAGGCATCCAGTCAGACTCTGTGCCACTGGTCACTGCTCTCTGACCTCTTTCCTTCAACCTGCTCTCAATCCACCTCGCTACCCGATCCTCCAGACCAGACTTCCTCAGTGTAGTCTGAGGATACTGTGGGAGATGGTG
>VZTU01010752.1:38229-69095 GCA_013400835.1 Zapornia atra | reverse complement strand
TGGCCACACTATTTCTAATACAAATGCAGAACAGCTCACTGGAGAAGACTCACCAAAACAATGGAAAATCGCTGTAACTGCCCCAGCCCTGGCCCCTGCCCATGGCTGTACACGTGCATAAGGCTGATCTCATGAGGATGATCAAATATGCATGTGTTGTGTTTAGAAAATCGGGCCCTCTTACTTAATTCATGAAAACTGGCACAGCCAATAACACCCCATGAAACTCTATTTTCCACTACAAAAGCCCAAGCCTTTCTCTCTGTGTCTCTGATGTCTGGGCTACAGGAGAAAGGTCAGTGTCTACACAGCTGGAGTAATGCCTGAGTCAGGGTTGGATGTCACACATCGGTATCTCTCTCTTCCCACCCCAGCTCCTGACCCTTCCCACCCTCCAGGCATGGCTGCAGCATGGGTGTCAGTTGTCTGAAATTCTCTTGTCCCAGCTACAACTGGACTAACCTTCATCTGGAGGTGGCCCAACCCAGAGGAAACACTCATCCTCCCATCTTTCCATTGAGCTGCACCGACTGGCAGTCCTGAAGGACTCATCACCTGCTGATCTCTGTATGAGGATGGCCTTATGCTACCTGTAACCTCCACATCCAACCTCACCACGTCTGAGAGCAGGCACCTGCTTCTGAAGGCTTAGAAAATGTGTAGGAATTACCAGTGGCACCAGGGATTGACTCTCCTCAAAGCACACAAGGTTTTACATTATTTCTGTCTTCTCCTATCATCCCAATATGCATGAGAAATAAACCCATGGATTATAAAATGGTGATTTAAATCAGTCATTCCTGGGTTTATCAAACAAAAAAGTATGCTTTTCCAACAAAGATTACCTTCCAAATGGACATATCTTTGTGCCTCTGAATCAAACATACCTTGCAGCCTGCCTGTAAAAGGATGGAGATTCATTCATCTGTAATGAGAGCTCAGTTTTATCCATATACTCAGTACATATATGCATGGCCAAAGGATATGACCAAAGAGCATTACTGGTCACACACATAACCAATGCATGAAGTAACTGAAGGAAAAATAAACTTCTGGAAGGTTCTTATCACTAAGCTACTTTGATAGCTTTTATACAAGGGAGGGAACAATCCTGGGAAGGTACTACAGAAAGCTTTCTCAAGTCTGGCTGCAAAGCTCAAGGCTGTGAATGTCACCTTGCAAACTTAGAATCATAGAATCATGGAATGCTCTGGGTTGGAAGGGACCCCAAGGATCACAGAGCTCCAACCCCCCTGCCACAGGCAGGGCCACCAACCTCCAGGCCTGGAGCTACACAAGGTTGCCCAGGGCCCCATCCAACCTGGCCTTGAACACCCCCAGGGACGGGGCACCCACCCCCTCTCTGGGCAGCCTGTTCCAGCCCCTCACCACTCTATCTGTCTCCTGATGAAAACTTCTCCAGCACTGGGACGTTCACCACAGGATTGCAACACCAACTGTCTCCTTCCAAAGTGACTGCTTGGGCCTGGAAGTGATGAGAATCCATCCCCTGACAGGTCAGATGCCTTCATGTTCTCACAGGCACATGAAAGGTTCTGAAATGTTCCAGTTAATTTGCAAAGTGTCAGCCCAGAGGTTCACTTTGGAGCCACGAATCCACTATTCTCTGCCCAGCCCAAAATGCTGTTTAATCAACTTAATAAGCAGTCTACTTCTCAAAGAACTCTAAAGCAAACTAGACTTTTGTGTCCTTTTCAGGAGATTCAGGTTTTCCAATGAACAGCATCCTAACAACTTATTTTCATGTCCTGCTGTTTTCTCCCTTGATTTCAGCACCCATCAGATGTCCCACTGTTCCAGTCCATCTGACAAAATACCTGTTGTTCCCAGTGCAACCACTGGTGTGACTAACAAGGCTCTGCTGTTCAAGTTTCAGTTTCAAATGCCACATTCTGTGGATCCTGAGACAGTTTGTTCCAATTTCAGGGAAAAAATATATAAATATTAAAAAATATAAAAAATATTAAAATGTAAAAAAATATTAAAATATTAAAAATCTATAAAGGAAAATAATTCACAACATACTGGAAAGAAAAAAATAAAACTCACAATATTACAGATCAAGGAATCATAGAATCCCAGACTGGTCTGGGTTGGAAGGGACCCCAAGGATCACAGAGCTCCAACCCCCCTGCCACAGGCAGGGACACCAACCTCCAGGCCTGGAGCTACACAAGGGTGCCCAGGGGCCCAATACCAATCTTCTCTCAAAAACCAATGTTCACCACGTTCTCACCTATGTACAGAGACAGGCACTTGGGAAAGTTCTGCAATTTAGAAAGTTTACAGGAAAATAAATGTCATAATCTGTATTTTACCAGTAGCCCCCAGTTGGCTTTCCCTCAATAATCTGTATACACCAAAATATCCTCCTACACTATCTATGCAAATGAGAAGCTAAGCTGGGCAATGAAGCTTAAACAACACCTAAACATCCAACGATGAGGGGTGCAGTGATTTAAACAGCAGCAGCATGGAGGTAAATTAACAGGCTCCCCTTTGAAATTGAACCTGTTACAAAACCTGGGTTAGAGAACAACTTGACTGCAGTCTACCTGCCCATATCTCAACCCTTCTGTGCAAGCATAAGTGGAAAAGATAAATCTTGGTATGTGTAGAATAATTCCCTGATTATTTATTAGAACGTGCTTGTCCCTACACAAATGTGTTGGATCCATATGAGGTTCATTCCTATTAGGTAAAACTAATTTGTTTGGGATAAGGCAAATGGAAAGGGAAAAAAAAAAAGATCATTTTAAAATTGCCTAAGGTCACTTCATGGGCAAAACAATGTATTTAAACTGCAGAGATGACAACATGCTTAATATGACTACACAGAAATTGCTTCCTTGATGACAATACATTAAAACCCTCATTGAATATTCATAGAATTTTTGACAAGATTGAGTGACACGTAATCCCAGCCCAGGCAAGCATTGCCTTGACACTCTCACTGCACAAGGATGGATGCCACACCAGCCAGGTCATCTTTGTTCCTCCCAGGGCCAGGAATGGCTGTAGAGAATATCCCAGTTTCCCATTTTGAATCCCACATCAGGCTGACAGGAAGAGAAGAAGAGGAAATCAAATGTACAAAGCTCCCCTGTGTATCAGATGTCAGGGTGAGGAGGAGCCTTTATCACAACTGTACAGGGAGGGAGTGGAAGAGCTGTGATTTCCTTCTAGCCTGGCAACAGAAAATTAGAGGAATGGCAAAGAAAAAAAAAACCCACATCCTTTGAGTGACTTTGAGTTCCTAAGTTCTGACCTTTGCATGATAAATAGGTAAGCAGAGTTTAAATGATGTGAAATATGTCCATTCAGAATGCATTAGGATGCCATTAACGGACAGTAGCTTAGACACTGGGAAAAGATGAAGATGGATGGATCACTTAGCAACAATGGGACAAAGAGGTTTTAATAAAGGCAAGACAATGTGATCCTAATGCCAGCAGAGTGCCTTTTTTGGGGGGTCAGATATGCACTGATGGGATCAAAAGCAACTATATCTGAGACAAACAAGGGTAGAGAACTGAAACACACTCAAGCCAGAGTCTTGCTTGTTACTAAAGTAAGAAATGGTGGGTGAGAGACTGAACATGAGGCAGCAGTGGCTCTGGAAGCTGGGAAGGGCGATGGGATCCTGGGCTCCATCAGCAGAGGGGTGGCAGCAGGGACAGGGAGGGGATTGTCCCTCTCTGCTCTGCCCTGGGGAGGCCCCAGCTGGAGTCCTGTGTCCAGAGCTGGGGCCCAACACAAGAGAGATGTGGGGCTGTTGGAGAGGGGTCAGAGGAGCCACGAGGATGCTCAGAGGGCTGGAGCAGCTGCCCTACAAAGAGAGGCTGAGGGAGCTGGGCTGGGTCAGCCTGGAGAAGAGAAGGCTGTGGGGGGACCTCATTGCAGCCTGCCAGTCCCTGAAGGGAGCAGAGGAACAGGAGGGGAATCAGCTTGTTAAAGGGCAGAGACTGGCAGGACAAGGGGGATGGAGTGAAGCTGGAGGAGGGAAGGGTTAGAGGAGAGATTGGGGGGAAGTTCTTTGCAGAGAGAGTGGTGAGGGGCTGGAACAGGCTGCCCAGAGAGGGGGTGGGTGCCCCATCCCTGGGGGTGTTCAAGGCCAGGTTGGATGGGGCCCTGGGCAACCTTGTGTAGCTCCAGGCCTGGAGGTTGGTGTCCCTGCCTGTGGCAGGGGGGTTGGAGCTCTGTGATCCTTGGGCTCCCTTCCAACCCATGCCATTCTATGATTCTATGAAATTGGACTGATAAATCCAATTCCAGTACTGGAATATAATTAATGCCATGTTTCAATCCCACAATAAAACTGTCCCATCATTTCACAACTGCAAAAGTGATGCAGAACACATTCCTCATGCCATCCCTCCCACCTCAGATGATGGTTATGACCAACATCTTGCAACATTTTTGGATGACCTCAGGCCATAGTGACAAAGCATTTGTTCTGCATCATGACAGTTCCTTGCTACCTGCATCCCTCTGGATGGGGCATCAGACCATGAAGCAATCCATGACAGAGGTGGGGCAAACTCCTGAAACTGTACTACTCCTCTGAAGTGCAGCAGGAGCTGATGGAAGTTTACAACAGCCAATGAATTATGTATAACTGCCTTGCAGGGGAACTCTAAAGGGATGCTCTTTTCTTTGGTTTTTAAGCTTGGAAACAAAGGCAATTTTAAAATACTTCCCATGCTGCATGATAAGAAAAATGAGAAATAAAGTCCAAATAATTATTTTTTATCTTGTTGTTTTCTCCTAAGCCCCAGGCTGACATCTTTGCATCAGCTCCAGCTACACAGTGACACCTGGCACATGTAGAATTCTCATTGCTATTGTCATGCCACAACACTACCATTTACCTTGGATTTTTACACTGCTGGCTATTGGCAAGAGCTTCTCATCAAAACACCTTATCCATAGCTCATGTGGGGGGTGCTTGTGCTAATCCAAAGATAAAGGAGTGCCCAGCAATGCCCTTTAAACCTTTAAACTCCATCTCTGGAGATATTCCAGCCCCATCTGGATGCCTATCTGTGCAATATGAGCTGCTTTGGCAGGGGGTTGGACCCCATGAGCTCTGGAGGTCCCTCCCAACCCCTATCATTCTGTGACTTCTACTGCAAACATGGAGATGACACACAACAGTTCAGAGACTACTCTTGAGTCTGGCATCCCAATCTGTCAGCCCCTTTCACTGTCCAGCAGCCTGATGTGTGTGTGTGTGAGTGATATTATAATCCCTCCAGTGTGAACACTTGGGGGGGGGGGGAGTGGAGGGAGGGCAGGGAAAGAACAACACTTTCTGCTTGAAAAACTTTTAATATTCATAGGGAAAAAAGAAAAAAAATCATTTGTGACACAAGAGGGTTTGTGAAGCCAAAGCTCTGCCTTGTGTGAACAGGCAACAACGTCAGCAAAAACAATCAGGGCAAACATTTTGGACGTGGGGCTGGACTGCACAGCTGGCTGCAGCTGCAGCTCCAAAGCCTGCCCTGTATCCCACATGGAATGGGGCAGCAGGGCTGGAGAGAGGGCAAAGCCTCAGGGACCATAACCCCTCTGAGAAATCCACCCCTTGTTTCCAGTAATATTGTTTGAAGTAACTTTTTAAGCAAAGAAAAGAATCCGAATTTGCCAAATCACAGAATCACAGACTGGTCTGGGTTGGAAGGGACCCCAAGGATCACAGAGCTCCAACCCCCCTGCCACAGGCAGGGCCACCAACCTCCAGGCCTGGAGCTACACAAGGTTGCCCAGGGCCCCATCCAACCTGGCCTTGAACCCCCCCAGGGACGGTGCACCCACCCCCTCGCTGGGCAGCCTGTTCCAGCCCCTCACCACTCTCTCTGGGAAACACTTCCCCCTTATATCTAATCTAACCCTTCCAAACCCTCAGCAGAGCCCAAACACAGCAGCGTTTTACTCCTTTTAAACCACTGACATGAGAACTGTAACTGCAGACACCTGACAGAACAGCCACTGACAGAAGCATGTTGCTCTGAGCCCTGTGCCTTTCACAGACAAGCTTTTGCTTTCCTGTGCTACACAGTCCTGCTCAGCACCTCACAGAGCTGCAAAGAAATAATAACACATTTTAGGGAAGTAGCTGCCTGGTGAAGGTAAGGGAGCATGTGCTGTGCCCCTGTGGGCTGCAGGGCTAGCTCCTCTGCTGCCAATTCCCTTACAGTAATTCGAATTTCACACCCCAGGTTCAGTTCCCACAGCCAGCATCCTTCTGAAGAGGGACATACATTGCACCCCCACAGCATCACTGGGGGTCACTGGGGAAGGGAGCAGCGGTCGGCCTCCATTCCTCCTACACTGTGGAAGCAGAAGCAGGTTCGTCAGCTTAAGGAAAATTCCCAATTTTCACAGAATCACAGAATCCCAGGGGTTGGAAGGGCCCTCCAGAGCCCATGGGGTCCAACCCCCTGCCAAAGCAGCTCCCCAGCTCATATTGCACAGGGCAGCGTCCAGACGGGGCTGGAATCTCTCCAGAGAAGGAGACTCCACACCCCCTGGGCAGCCTGTCCCAGGGCTCCCTCACTGGGTAAAAGCTCTTCTTTCACTCCCCTTCATCCTGCTGGGAGCAAAAGAGGTGCACACTGTTAATACACTGCCCTCTGCTCCTACTCCAGAAGACATTCTCAAGACCGTGGCGGCTTCTGCAGCGTGAGCTGGAGCTCCCATCACAACCAGCTACCCAACCCTTCCCGCTCTGCATCCCCAGGGGTACAGACAGGAGATGTTCAAGGGACAAGGAGGAAGCTTCACCTGCAGCACAGGCTTTAGAAAATCTGAGTCAAATCCATCCAACCACTTTTAAAGTTGCTTCCACTCACCCCAGATAAAAGGCAATGTTGCCATAGAATCACAGAATCCCAGACTGGTCTGGGTTGGAAGGGACCCCAAGGATCACAGAGCTCCAACCCCCCTGCCACAGGCAGGGACACCAACCTCCAGGCCTGGAGCTACACAAGGTTGCCCAGGGCCCCATCCAACCTGGCCTTGAACACCCCCAGGGATGAGGCACCCACCCCCTCTCTGGGCAGCCTGTTCCAGCCCCTCACCACTCTCTCTGGAAACAACTTCCCCCTAATATCTAATCTAACCCTTCCTTCCTTCAGCTTTAATCCACCCCCCCTTGTCCTGCCATTGTCTCCCCTTCAAAAAGTTGATTCCCCTTTCTTTAAGATTACTTTCCAAGCAGCAGAAGAAATTGAAACAAACTGAATGGATTTAAATTCATTACCAATTAAGTATAATTTAATTGATGATTCCTTCAACTTTCTCATGAGGATTGCAAGCTGCAGGAGGGATGCATCCCTGACTGACAGAGCTTGATTTACCCCTGCCAGTCCCTCAGGAAATCACATATAGCTATATATAGCTACCAGAAACCTCCCGGTCCCCCCCCCTAAAAAAAAAGACCTTTAGAAAAAACAGATTTTTTAAGAACATCATCTGCGTAAGGACTGAGCATGTGTTTATAAAAGGTAAGATCATGCTGGATTTAGAAAGATAATTAAACCCTGAAAGTTAGCATCCAGGGTGGTTAATCAGAGAGGCTCCTGTAGCAGCTCCAGCTCACACACCAGAGCTGGGAACCTAAATATTTATGGACACAAAAAAGCTTGGAATAGCTAATAAACCAGACAGCAGCCGGATTAACCAGATTTCAGAGGTTATAGGTGTCAAAAATGTTATTTACAGATATAGAAAATGCTTTTTCCTGATTTCTGCTTCAGGGAGCGACCTAGTGAGGCAGCCAAGGTCTTGGCTTAATCAGAGAACCAGGTAAGGAGGTGTGTATGACCTACAGCCCTAGAGATGGAGACTATACCCATAACCAAAGTGAAATCTCCAGCAGAGAGAGAACTGAACCACACCACAAAAACCCAACTCAAGTCAAAACCTGATCTACCTCAAAGGCACCTTGTTCATATCATAGAATCACAGGATAGAATCATAGATTCACTCTACTAGAAGTGGTTTAATACTGTTATCTTTGAAGGGTCAGTTTATTCCCTAAATTTAAGAATGCAGCTACCTGCTTATGTTGAACTTACACTTCTATCTAATAGGGAGTTACAGTTTTAAAACATAATTTTTGCCATGAAAATACTAAACATCAATAAATTGAGTACCAAAGTTCTACTTTCTGAGACTAAAGAATCACAGAATCCCAGGGGTTGGAAGGGACCTCCAGAGCCCGTCTGGTCCAACCCCCCTGCCAAAGCAGGGTCCCTAGGACAGGGCACACAGGGCGGTGTCCAGACGGGGCTGGAATCTCTCCAGAGAAGGAGACTCCACACCCCCTGGGCAGCCTGTCCCAGGGCTCCCTCACCCTCACTGGGGAAAGGTTCTGCCCCATGTTGGTGTGGAGCTTCCTATGCTCCAACTTGCAGCTATTGCCCCTTGTCCTGTCTCCACAGACACTGAAAAGGGGCTGGCCATGCCCCCTGCATCCCATCCTTCAGATATTGATAAACATTAATAAGGTCCCCCCTGAGTCTTCTTCTCTCCAGGCTGAACAGCCCCAGCTCACTCAGCCTGTCCTCACAGGGGAGATGCTCCAGGCCCTTCATCATCTCCATAGCTCCTCTGGACTCTCTCCAGGAGATCCCTGGCTTTTTTATCCCAGGGAGCCCAGCACTGGACACAACACTCCAGGTGGGGCCTGACCAGGGCAGAGCAGAGGGGGAGGATCCCCTCCTGTGACCTGCTGGCCACACTCATATGCCCTCCTGCGCCTGCGGCCGCCATGTTGTCACAGGATTCGTTGATCCTGACCACACTCTGCCCTGCACCCTGGGATCCACTGTCCAAGTGCACAGAAATGTGTAATCATCTTGAGCTAAAATTTAACTTTGTGCCTTGTAAGACTAATTCAAAACATATTTAAAAAGAAAATAAATTAAAAATTAAATAAAAGAAGCAACTTCACTCGCTTGCTCCTGGCCAGCAAAGGAAAACAAGAAGGTGTTGACCCAAGCTCCTGAGGAGTTCCCTGTAATAATATATAATATAGCTAATTTAGGCATTATCCTGTAACACAGGGAACTGGCAAGCACTCGTGGGAAAAGGGGAATGTTCAAGTACTTGTAAGAGACAAGCAGAGAAAAAGAACATGCCAGCACCCCACAAGAAAGAGCTTTGGCTGGACTAACTCAGACATGGCGCCTCAACAGGGGCACGCTGGTCTCCCGGCAGAAAGAGGTGTGAAGAGAGCTGAGGAAAATGTGCTTTTCTTCCTTCTTTCTGCATCCTTCTGAGGCATCTTAATTCCACTTGCAGGGGCAGTGGGAACTGAGGATGGTGGTATATATAAAATAGAGAACTGCCCATGGATTAAACAGGAAAGGGGTAGGTACAGGTATGAAGAATCGGGTCAGGAATTAAATTTGACACAAATTTCAGAGATAAGGAGACAGCATATGTAAAGTTCCAAAGATTCAAAAAAACCCACCCCTCTAAAGATAAGACAGATTTTTCTTTAAACTACTCCAAGCCACAAACACTTTCCCCTCACTCGTCTTTATTCAAGGCGCAGGAGAGGAGATTCTACATGTGCAAATGTTAGGTTTAGAACAAGTCTTCCTAAATGATACAAAGAATTACAATACCACAAGTGGTCCCTTAGAAAACACAAGAATATCAAAAAGCTTCTTCCAGCATCTGGAACTGCTCTGCTCAGCCCCTGGGGGCTGCTCAGAGATTTTTCAGCTATTGACTGCCCACTCAGGTCTAATATTTCAGCAGAAAAAAAACCACAATGAATTTGGGAAAACTTGCCAATATTCAACTATAAGCTCTGCAATAAGAAAAGCAGATTTTTCTTATTATCTAAGCTGTTATTCCTTTAAATTAGGTGACTAATTGCATGATCATTCATTTAAACTAGATGAAAAAGAGCACTTTCAACTCTGATGAAGAAAATCTCTTTAAAATACTTCAAACTTGCTTTTAAAACCTGGTATCACACAACTTTCTGAGAAGTTACCAGGAACTTAAACCAAACCACAACCCAAACTATTAATAAAGTTTATCTTTCACACCAAGCAATGATCAAAAGCAACAATTCAGTTGCAGAGGACTATTTTGCTTCCAATATATGCTCTGGGGGTAGAATCATTTCATTTCCTATGCTACAATGGCTATCATATTTATTTATAAATGTGTGGTATATTTGTAATAGAGACTTATTTATATATGTGTGTGCATGTATACGCATATATAAAATTGCTATATATGTATATAAGCTTGGGCAAACTTCAGCTGCATCTGGGCTTGTTTCACCATCAGAGGTGAGGTGCCCACCAGCCAGACATCCCTGCTACCCTAATAATAGCTCATGGTTTCACAGCTTCAGGCTTTCAGGTGGGATGTCTGGCAAAAAATTCAGACAAAATTGCAAGGAAAAATTGATTTTCCAATACTAGAGAGGAGAATAGAGAATCTAAAACCTTCTTCAAATAAGTTTTAAGTAAATTCTGTGAAATCCAGTGAATTGTACACATACTTCTGATACTTGTAAAATTCTAGAATAACAAACTCAAAAAAAAACCCACCTGTAATATACAGAGGAGCATAGTTGAGAAAGTACCTGCAATGTCTTAGGGGGATTATTTAAGAGTTTTCATGAAGTATTTAAGAGTCTCTTGTCTATTTGCTTAACAAAGACTACTTTTCCTTAATAACCTGTAGAACAAAAAGGTATTTGGAAGTCTCTCACTTGAGATTCCATGGCAGGAATTGGCATTATAGCATCACTTTTCTATTACCAGCCATTTAATTTGAAATTCTTGCATTCATGAAGTATTTACTGTCACACCACACAAGGCTTAAGTGCACATTTCCAAATATAATCCCCCATCTGATCTATAATTCATTTTTTACAAACTCTGTAAGCACTGTAGTAATACATTCAACAACATTGCATCAAACTCTGTACTATCACCTAGAAATAGTTTTGTGATCCCCACTGTCTTGCTCTCAACAGACCACTGAGTGAGCTCATCTGAGCTGAAATACGTCATGAACTTACTAGAATAATGATTTAATATATCTTCCATGTGCTTTCTCCATACAGAAGTCAGGCTGGGTGATTTCTTTCCCTGTGTAAACAGCTATTTACAAGTCATGTGGGATTCCCTAGGCAGAAGTCAGGTCACTGAAAAGTCTTATTTATTTATCCATGTCAAGCCTCTGGATGAGTCCACCAACAGTGCCTTTACCAGTAGCCAGTGGTGAAGCTAATACACTCTGGTTTGGTGAACCTTTCCCCTAAAATGCTCAAGAGTAACAAAGCAGATTTGATTTGTCAAATTCATCAATCACTAATTGATTTTTGGGGCACAGATTTAGAGATTTTCCCTATGAAGAAAACAAAGGAGCCATTGGCAAAGAGCTCTGGAGCAGCAGTTGGAGATGGTGAGGAATTCACAGGCATAAGAAGAAGAAATGTCTTTATGTTTTGAGTGAATTATCATTTCTTAAAAAAGAAACAATCTGGAAATTAATAGTATTAAATCAAACAGTGGCAACCAGTCAAAGCTGTTTGCCAAGGCAAGGTGGTCGCAATGGTCTCCACCCAACTCAGGTCCCCAAGAAGGTGACAGGTATCCATGTACCAGGCAGCTCTCCCCTCACAAACCTCTGCCACCACCACAGGCACGGTGTGGCACGGCTGGGAGGGATGCCCAAGCTGGCAGCTTACACCCAGCAGTGCTCACTGAGCACCACCATCTCCAGTTAGCTCAGAGAAGCTCCACGTGCCCCCGCAGGAGCCACTCTTTGGGAGCAACAAGGAACATCAAGAAATTAATTGGGTTTATACATGCATCTCAGTTGAGCAGGTAATGATTTATTACTATTAAACAGCACTGCTAAAAAACATTTCACTCTCAGAAACAACATGCAAACAGCAATTTCAAGAACAGAGGGAACAACTGGGGCAGATAACTGCACACCTACTGTGAGGGGGGGCAGAAAATACCCTCACCAGAATGTTCAAATACCTTGTTTCTACAGCTCACCCACACTTATTCAACGAAGTAGTTTCAGTCCACAGTGAACCACACGTGCCTCAGTGCTTGTCTTAAAGAAGACAGCATTTCCTTGTGTGGTTGCTGTACTTTTTATTAACACAACTGAAGGATTTTGTTTTACGAGTCCAGTTAACAGCATCACTGCATCCTGAACAGCTGGCTCTCCTCCTGCAAACTCTTCTCTCTATTCACCTCATAGAATCATAGAATGGCATGGGTTGGAAGGGACCCCAAGGATCACAGAGCTCCAACCCCCCTGCCACAGGCAGGGCCACCAACCTCCAGGCCTGGAGCTACACAAGGTTGACCAGGGCCCCAGCCAACCCGGCCTTGAACACGTCCGGGGACGGGGCACCCACCCCCTCTCTGGGCAGCCTGTTCCAGCCCCTCACCACTCTCTCTGGAAAAAACTTCCCCCTAATATCTAATCTACCCCTTCCCTCCTTTAGCTTTAATCCATTCCCCCTTGTCCTGCCATTATCTGCTCTTTTAGAAAGTTGAATCCCCTCCTGCTTATAAGCTCCCTTCAGGGACTGGAAGGGTATCTTCCTTGCAACTACAAGGAATTAAGAGCATCAAAGTGAGGGAAAAAAAAAAACCCAAAAAAAACCCCACAAACCTAACACCCAAGTGCCTGCAACAACTATTTTTGGTTAGTAGTTAGCTGCTGCTGGCTCCTGATGCCCACAGAGAGTGACAAGTGTAACTTCAAACAGAAAATCTTTTCCTAGCAAGCTATCAAAAAAAACCCCAACCCCAAACATTGCTGTGCTGTGCATTACAGTTCTCTCCTGGGTGGGCCCTGGATAAAGAAACTAAAAAAAAATATCCATTCTAAAGATATCTAACAGAACCAGAACTCCATTTAATAGAAGAGAATTGGGAGAAGAAAAAGAAGAATTACACTCGACTGTTCAGAATGCTTTTGTAATAATTGGGAAATGTTATTGCAGCTTTTTTCTTTTAAAGAAAACCAAAACAAAACAAAAACCCAACTGCTGAATAACTAGGTCTGATGATATGACAGAAAAGGGTCATATATTTTGAATATGTAAGTTATGTATCCATCTCTGCTGGGTTTTCAGTCACTCCCTCATGTATATTCTGTGAGGAACCTGATCTAGCTGAAGATGTTCCTGCTTATTGCAGGGGGGTTGGACTAGATGACCTTTAAAGGTCCCTTCCAACCCAAACCCTTCTGTGATTCTGTGGTTATTAGCACACATCCAGCTCCTGAGTGGAAGTTAGGTCTCTAAGACCAATGCACATCACTGGAAGTTACCCCCATCCACCCAGAGTTCAGGGAGTTTATTAAAAAGCTGTGGTTTTGTTCAGCAACCAAAAGGTCAACTGCTGCCTCAGAAACTCTACCATTAACCCCACTTCAATGGAGAGCTTCTACACCAGTAACAAGAGGTGAAGGTCCTGCCATGGTACAGCTCAGGGTGAGTGTCACGGTGAACAAACCCCACCTCTTTTAGCACAGGGGGGCCACGTTTGCCCCTCCTCCTGCATTTTTAGAATATAAGAAATACCAAATATGAAACATAGTTCCTTGATGTGATCATTAACACAGTTGTTACTTAATGAGTTTGTTGGAAGACTTTTAGACAGCTCAGATTTGGGCAGAGAAACAAAAAGAAGTTGCCAATGAAAGCAAAGAGATGAATCAACTCTGAATGTCACTACCTGACTCGTGCTTCACCTACGCCAAAGCCAAGGAGGTACTAGCAAAGAGTACCACCCATCCAACTAAAACATCAGGGGATTTATTAACTTCCAAAGGAATTAACAGCAAAGCATGAACTGGCTTAGTGTGACCCTCATTTTTTCTTGGCAGAAAAGTTAAGGTTTTTGTAACTCAATGTTTAAAAAAAAATAAATCTCCAAAGGGACTAAGTGACATTGTACCTCCCTGACTCTCTGTTCCCTGAAGATTTAAAGCCCAGATAGGTAAAACCCAAGTTACTGAGCACATCTGCTTCCTATTAGAACTGTAATGTAATGATGGAGTCCAAGCACTGCTACACCTGGACTGGAGGTGTGGGGGACAGTGAGAGGTGGCTGGGGGGGACTTCCTTGGGGCTCTACGTCAGTGCCTGTATTAACCAGTGACCTCTGAAACAACACACACAACTGGTTATGGATCCACTGCAGCTGATGTTCCACCCTTATTCATTAATTACAGTTACCACAGTCTGTATTTAATTACCTTTTATGAGCAGGAGGCTCAATTAGATGAGTAAGGCTGCTATACAATAATGCTCCGTTTATGTGGATTTTATTATTATGAATAGGAATATTAAAAAACAGAGAATAGTGCTTATAATTCCTGATTAAAGCTTTACAACAAAGAACAGCCATTCCTTTGCAATCTCAACCCCCACACAGCTCACTACCACGATGCACAGTCAGGCCCCCAATCCCACATGGGTCGATACAGAACACCAGTGCCCATCCCCACTGACCCGAAAGGGATCTGCAACCCAGATGAAAGAGCAGATTCATCGACAGCCCACGTGAAACACAGATTATGTTGACAAAACAGACCAGTTCCTCCTCCCCTGAAGTGCTGCCACTGTGATCCAAACCCAAACCTGCAGAAGATGGGCCTCGCTCGCTCTCTTCCAGGCTGCAACCAAGCCAGATCCAGAAAACTGAGATTCAATCTCCTCTCCAGCCACGACCAGAAAGGCAAAGAGATGTAAAAGATGGCAACCTCACAGGGAAACCCTTTTTTATTTTTCCCCCTTCACCAGCATCACGTTGAATGCCTTTCAAACATGTACTTTTCCCTATTTCACATGCAATGTTTGTAAGCTCTGCCTGCATGCAGATTTATGTCTTTATTTTTAAACCCAAGGTCTGCCAGTTGTTTGGTTTTGCACTGTCTCTGCCACGGAGCCACAACTGTGCAGAGCCTTATTACTCCAAGTTGAAGAAAATAAAGTGCTTTTTTTTTCCAAGAAGGGAACAAAGAACTTAATATTTACCATATGATGGTATCAAACATAGGGAGGGAAAAAAACCGAACCTATGCACCGATTCCCTCCCAAGGAAATTAGGCAAGGAGCACATGATGTTGTAGCACAGAGGAAAACAAGAGTCCTTCCCCAAAAGGCAGTAACTGGGATGTACCCACAGTCAGAGTTACAAAACCCAGTAAAGGGTGATTTGATTTTCCTGCCAGACAGGGAGGGACAAGCTCTCCAGCAGCCAGGGCACAGCTCTGTCCCCCATTGGGTGCTCCTCACCTTCTCAAGCTAAAGCCTTGGGTTAGGGATGAATGGTGCTACTGTTTGGTTTTTAATTGGTGGGAAAAAAAAACTTATTCCTTTTCTTTTTTTAAGGTTTTCAGTTACAAATACCACTGGCAACTAAAAGAAAAAAAATTAAAATCTCATGACTTGACATTCTTTAAGACAGATCTAGTTAAAAGACAGTGGAACCAGTGCTATGATATTGAGTATGTTTGCTTATTCTCTGGACTCAATGGGCACTTTGTAATTCTGAACTGGACTTGCAGATTATCTGGGAAAAAATAATATATATATATGCCTGTAAAGCCTTTTCATAATTTTATTTTGAAGTCGAAAGGGAAAAAAAACCCCACCCCAGACCTATTTCATCCCCCTCATTTTAAAGAAAGCATCCACAACTGAAAAGAAGTTATTTTCCACCCAGGTAGCCATTCCACCTAGAATAAAAGGTCACTTATTACCCCACTTTGTGCACACAAAGGAAACCTCCAGCTGAATGGGGGTCTCCACCGAGGGGAACAGATGGGCCAAGCCTCTAACACAGCACTGCTGTATTGACTGGTGATGGAACCGAAATCGCATCGCCATGGCAACTCCTTTCCTGCCTCCTCCCTCAAGACAACAAGAAATAGCTCACCAGAGGTATTTTAGGAAACCCATAAAAAGGCGAAAAATTGGGTTTCTTGCTTTCCAGTTATTTAAAACGTACCTAGAAAAGGTGCTTTCAGGAAACGGGTGGATGGCGTGTGCTTCCACTAAGTGAAAACGAAGCTTCGCCTGGGCCCTAAAGACTTGGGATGAACACTGGGTATCGCTCATCCTTCTAAAATCTTAACTGCAAACTTTACAGCACTTCCAAAGCAAAGTATTTGCTTTGTTTGGGGCATTCTGTGATTCTATGATTCGTGGAGAAGAAATAGGCTGGTTTTCATTAGGCCTCACTTCAGCCTGTTCCAGCCCCTCACCACTCTCTCTGCAAAAAACTCCCCCCTAATATCTCATCTAACCCTTCCTTCCTTCAGCTTTAATCCATCCCCCTTGTCCTGCCAGTCTCTGCCCTTTGAACAAGCTGATTCCCCTCCTGTTTCTCTGCTCCCTTCAGGGACTGGCAGGCTGCAATGAGGTCCCCCCACAGCCTTCTCTTCTCCAGGCTGACCCAGCCCAGCTCCCTCAGCCTCTCTCTGTAGGGCAGCTGCTCCAGCCCTCTCATCATCTTCGTGGCTCCTCTGAACCCTCTCCAACAGCCCCACATCTTTCTTGTATTGAGGCCCCAGCTCTGGACACAGGACTCCAGATGGTGTCTCATGAGGGCAGAGCAGAGAGGGACAATCCCCTCCCTGTCCCTGCTGCCACCCCTCTGCTGATGGAGCCCAGGATCCCATCGCCCTTCCCAGCTGCCAGAGCCACTGCTGCCTCATGTTCAGTTTCTCATCCACCATGACACCCAGGTCCATATGACCTGAACTTATGCAGAGGTCACACCTACCTGCGATGCTGTGTCATCTTTTCCACTGCTACCATTACAACTGCTGAGGACTACTTTTGCTTGGCAAAAAAAACCCCTTACAAACACAAAGGGAATAAGACTGCACCCAAAAACAAGAGCAAGAGAAAGGAAAGCGGGTGGGTGCCAGCGAACTCCGAATTCTTTTAACCAGGATATCCCCAAGCTTTTAAATAATAATAAATGCTTCATTTTGCAACATGCAGTTCTCTAAAGCACTTGTTTCTTTCCAAGTGATGTTAATTGGGTTCTAATTTTCACTAGGAGAATCCATCTCTCTTCTCAGGCTTGTTTGCAGCAATATACATCAGGCAGACATTAAAACCCCACTCGATATTGTTTACCAAAGAACAGAACTCTGGATGCAAAGTGCTTATTAAATTGTCCTGGTGAAGTTCTTGCAGAAAGCTTAAGAATCTAATAAAAGTATTTGATTTTTATAGCATTACCTCAAAACACCAGGAACATAACCCAAAGCAGTTCCAGCTGTTTCATGTATCCTTGAATAATTTTGGAAACTTTCATTTCTGACGCAGCCCTGAAGGGGCCCCACTTAGATTATAAATGTTTTTGTTTTGGTTGGCAGAAGCCCCTGTACAATCTCTTGATTTAATATCAGTTTTAAAGCAATAATAAAAATAATCATCTTGCTCACATGCCAAACCACCCATGCTGCTGCAGACCCCAGGGGAGGGACCGGCTGTGGGAATCCAGCTCCTCGGTTCCCCTTGTGTTTTCTTAACTCTCTGCAAATCCAAAGATGCTGTAACAGAGCTCTCCTCACCCTGACCCCTGGGCAGCAGAATTTAGTCCCTTTCCATCAGTGAGCAGTCCCAGCAGTGGCACTGTAGGCTGCGTTCAGCTGTTGCAGTGCAGGGTAAGAGCAGCCCAGCTGTGGATGATTTCTCAACACTGAGTATTTTTAGGGAATGGTCACAAAACTTCCTATCCTTAGGTACAGCTGGCAAGAGAAACAGTGCTTGCTGCTCAGCCCCTCTTTGTTTTTTCTTGCTACATTCTGAAACTCTGCATTACAGAATCACAAGGTTGGAAAAGACCTTGAAGATCATCAAGTCCAACCATTCCTGTCCTAAGCCAAACCAATTTGAAACGCACAGGGGTTTGTTGGCTTTTGCTTGCCGCTTTCTCCTTAAGGCATCAAGCATTCTCCTTCAAAAAAACCCACCAGAAAATCTCCCCACAGCCCACCCCTCCCACCTGCCACTGCACAGCTCACCCTCCCTCAGCTTTTCTCCATTTTACAGCACACACTTCATGTCAATCCGTTTCCACCCCTCTCTGTGCACAACCTACCAGATGATGCTCCTGTCCAGGGAGCTGCAGATGATGGGACCTTTGCTTTCTGCTGCTCAAAAAATACCTGGCTCCATCCCCAGGCTCTTGCACACCCATCCCATTTCCCTCCCAGCTGCGTTAGTCCTCCTCTGTCAGCTGCTCACCGCTGATACACTGAGGGCTTAGTTTTGGAGTTACAAGTTACCACCTTATGTGTCTAATTTGTCTTTAATTTGTCTCATTTATGATACCTTGGGGTTTGTTTTTTTTCTCTTGGAACATCAAAGTCTCCCTTTCCCATCTCAGATGATGTCTTTCCCAGGCCTTTAAATCACATTTGTGCACCTTCCCCAAAACATTCCCCACTACCCAATGGAAGGAACCACCCGCCTCAGCCCCACACAGTCCCTCTGCCTGGAACAGAAGTGACACTTCACCTTACCCAGCTGGCAAGCAAGCTCTAGAAGCTCCTGCTTACCTGCCAACCCATCCTAACTCAGAGTTGCTGCTTATCGAGATAACCCACCATCCTAAGTATGACATGTAGCTTCTGCTTTTCCACATCAGACTGCAGCTCTCAAGGCATTAAATCATATTATCCCCATTAAACCAGGTGACCCCAGAGCCACCGGCGCCTGTGGCTTCTCTGGAGTCCTGTGTCCAGAGCTGGAGCCCCAATACAAGGAAGATGTAGAACTGTTGGAGAGGGGTCAGAGGAGCCACAGGGATGCTCAGAGGGCTGGAGCAGCTGCCCTACAAAGAGAGGCTGAGGGAGCTGGGCTGGTTCAGCCTGGAGAAGAGAAGGCTGTGGGGGGACCTCACTGCAGCCTGCCAGTCCCTGAAGGGAGCAGAGAAACAGGAGGGGAATCAGCTTGTTAAAGGGCAGAGACTGGCAGGACAAGGGGGATGGAGTGAAGCTGGAGGAGGGAAGGGTGAGAGGAGAGATTAGGGGGAAGTTCTTTGCAGAGAGAGTGGTGAGGGGCTGGAACAGGCTGCCCAGAGAGGGGGTGGGTGCCCCATCCCTGGGGGTGTCCAAGGCCAGGTTGGATGGGGCCCTGGGCAACCTTGTGTAGCGCCAGGCCTGGAGGTTGGTGGCCCTGCCTGTGGCAGGGGGGTTGGAGCTCTGTGATCCTTGGGGTCCCTTCCAACCCCTGCCATTCTATGATTCTATGATTCTCCTTTCCATCTTTGTCTCAACCAGAAACATCATCAATGATGTCTTTACAGGTGTTTTTTTCTCCCTATCATGGATAAAAACGCCAACAAGGATTAAGCCAAAAAAGCTTCTCTACAAAACTCCATTTCAAACTGCCATCTTTAATGTTTATAGTATTTGTTTTGTATCATTCTAGTTTTCTAATTAAAATGTTGCATGGCATCAAGTCAAATGTAGAGAAACCTAGATTGTTAAATTAACACTATTATCCTCATTAAAATAATCCTATAAAAAGACCCTGCAGTTTGATAATTTATACACTGTATAAATTTATACAGTGTAGACCACTCTCAATTTTATTTCTACAGTTTCAACCCACACCATTATTATTTGACATGTGGCAAGCAAACTAGTAGTAGAGGCAAAAAAGAAGCTGGAATCAGCAGAAATTTACACCAGTGAGAAAACAATTACTCAGAACCTTTTAAAGTTAAACCTGAGAGTTAAAATTTGGCACCACTCAAAACAGGTTCCAACTATAGTTCCAACTACAATGCCATTTTAAGAACATCTACCTCTACCAGTGACTCCCCTGATGCCCCATTTTCACTCCTGAGGCCAAATCAGTCATTGAAAAGAGGAGGAAGGCTCCTCATCTTCAAAAAACACCTTTGGGCCTCTTTATTCCTTAGATCCCACATTGCTAAATTAAAAAAATAATAATTATTATTATTTTGGACTTGGTAGAGGAAGAGAAAGGCACGATAATATTCACAGAGCTGTGGTGACAAAAAGATATTGGTACTTTAGGAAGCTTGGTTTTTTCATTATATCCCACCATGTAAATAGAAAACATAATTAATAAGGACAGGCACATTAATTTTGGTTCCTTTCAAAACCTGGAGGCAAGGGGAGGAGAAGAGGGAATGACAATATTTGGCAATGGGAAGAAAAACAGTTGCAAATGAGACATTTTTCAGGCCCCTTAACTAGCTTCATGAACGACTGGGAATAAAAATAAACTTATAAATGCTTTCATGTCCTTTAGATTAAATACTCTGTTTAAATTGAGCACTCTAAGTCACACATAACACTGTAACAATGCTCTTTTTGCCCTCAATATGAGTTGAGAGTATTAACTGTGTATGTGAAATAGTAGCCCATGCTGGAACGTCTCCAGAATTAAATTCTTCATATGAGGGGTTTTCCCTTTTTCCTTCATTTTTTTTTTCCCCAAGCTGCAGAGATATTCAAAATTAGGCCAAGCTTACAAACACCCAACCAAAGTAAAAGGATCTGCCATTTCTTGGATTTTTTTAAAGTATCTTCCTTTAAAATTCACTATAAAAGGATTTTCTATTTCCTTCCTGAGAAGGACAAACACAGATAAGGATTTTTCTACCTCCCTGGAAACAAGTATACACAGAAATAAGGTAACTACTAAAACACACTTTCCTTCCTGTCCCTGCTCTGAAATTCCATAGAATCACAGACTGGTCTGGGTTGGAAGGGACCCCAAGGATCAGAGAGCTCCAACCCCCCTGCCACAGGCAGGGCCACCAACCTCCAGGCCTGGAGCTACACAAGGTTGCCCAGGGCCCCAGCCAACCTGGCCTTGAACGCCCTCAGGGACGGGGCACCCACCCCCTCTCTGGGCAGCCTGTAAAATAAACCAGTGCTGTGACTGAAGCAAATGTGCATTGACTGAATGGCATTTGTCTCGAGCTGCATTAAAAAAGGTGGAACCCCAGCATGGAGAGCCTGTCTCAGCTCTCCTTTTCTCTTACATGGTCTACAAAGAGTTAAAATTAAAAACAAAATTTACCTTTTCTAAGGGACCAGCAATGCTGAAGCTGTTGGATGAATGCAAAGGGTTAGCACTGGACCAGGGGGGAAGGAAGTCAAATGGAGTTTCCAAATTGAAACACTGATTTCTGAAGGGCAGATCTACATCCAAGAAAGTGCTCAACAAACTGGTTCAAAGGCTCCAGTCGGACTGTTTCCACCATGAGTGGGTGGGAATTCAGCACCTTGGTCCCCTCCCTGCAACCTAATGGATCAGCAGCAGGAGACTCCTGCCACTGCCAACTCAAAAGCCTTTCATGTTAGGAGAACCTTCTGTCAGAACCCTTTCATAACAATGCCAGATAATCACACTGAATTATGAATAAAAGAGGCTATGACTCTTCCTGGAAAAGCATCAAAACTGAGAGGAAAAGGCTCATGAAAATATTTCTAATAATCTCTGAAAAATTCTTTGTCTACAGCTTATCAGTGAACACATCTTGGCAGGAAGAATGTACAATACCAAAAGCTTGTTATCTTGACCTAATTTACATCTATAAAAACATAACTAGACAATATAAACATATATAATGCAAATTCATATCAACCCATTTTTTAATTAGAAAGGCACAGAGCCAAATGATAAGGGAACAATGGATAAGATTTTAAGATGCAGTTGTTTTCCCCTGCCTCTGGTGGGGGTTTCCCTGATTCAGGAGGGAAGTATAAAGCATCCCCCCTACTTTATTAACCAAAATGTACTGCTGATAACCTGCAGTGACTCTCCAAGGCATTTCCACAACTCCCTGAATCTTTAACAGTCCCTCTCAGCACAACCTGGATTGCTTGGAAAAAAGGAATAATGCTGCAGTTGCACAACACTTCTTTAAGCCATGGAAACCCAAGTGAAAATCTGTTTATTGGTCTCCAAACCCCCATAGAAAATGACCACATTCAAATATTTCCTGGCAACTGGCCCCATCATTTACAAGCCCACCCCACCTTACAAATATATATGGGAAGATATTAATTGCAACCCATCCCATTGGGTATCTCCTCTCCATACTCCTGCTGAATGTTTACATAAGATGATTGCTTTTCACCTTTGTGTATTTGCTGTAGACTTGCCCTGACAGCCCCTTAGAAAAGTGGCCTTTTCCTGACAAAATGAATCATTTGCCTTCCCTCACCAAGTTGCAGATCTTTCTGACCAAAACAGAAAGGCCAGAACATGCCCTAAGAAGTCTCTTTCTCTGCTTTGAAATGATAGAGTGGATATACTGGAGTTGAAAATCCTGTGATGAAAAAAATGTATTTAAAAAAAATTAAATAAATCATTAAGATGATGAAGGGCCTGGAGCATCTCCCCTGTGAGGACAGGCTGAGTGAGCTGGGGCTGTTCAGCCTGGAGAGAAGAAGACTCAGGGGGGACCTAATTAGTGTTTATAAGTATCTTAGGCAGGGGATGCAGGGGGAATTGGCCAGCCCCTTCTCAGTGTCTGTGGGGACAGGACAAGGGGCAATGGCTGCAAGTTGGAGCATAGGAAGTTCCACCCCAACCTGGGGCAGAACTTTTCCCCAGTGAGGGTGAGGGAGCCCTGGGACAGGCTGCCCAGGGGGCGTGGAGTCTCCTTCTCTGGAGAGATTCCAGCCCCGTCTGGACGCCGGCCTGTGTGCCCTGTCCTAGGGACCCTGCTTTGGCAGGGGGGTGGACCCCATGGGCTCTGAAGGGCCCTTCCAACCCCTGTGATTCTGTGATTACAAGTGATATGATTTCCAGAAGCATGGGCTGGCCATGGGCACAGCATGTTGTGATGAGTAGACTGCAAGAGGAAAAAAATACAGCATGGAATTGCACAATTCCCTTCTAAGTCAAAGTACTGGCATCACATTCTGCTGAGAAAACCTTTTTGTCCCTCTCATTTAATGATAAACTTCATCTGACTTTTCTTGGTTGGAGGAATGGAACAGAAACAAACCCAAACCCCTGTCCTGATGCGTTAACATTAAACATCTCCTGTAAGAAATCAACTTCATCTCTTTTGTTCCATAAAGTTCTATTTTCAGCCTGAACAAGGGGAGTAAAAGAAAAGAATAACCACAATCCTTCTCAAAGCAAGAATCTATTAGAGGAGAAATCCTTTGTAAGGAAGAGCAGACTTTGATTACCAGTCCTATATTTCTGTGTCCATGACCTGTGCTTTACAATCGGTGGTCAGTGCCAAGCTCCTCCTCACCCAAAGCCTCCGTAACAGCCTCACCCTCCCCAAACTCACATCCTTTCACAGCATTAACCCCTTCTGGGTTTTTAAGCCTTGACCTTCCCAAGGATATCTCTGCCTTTTATTCCTGACACCCCTCCCTCCCCAGAAATGAATCCTCCTCCTCCTCCAACATCCACCAAGGTTCAGGTGGTGACACCCAGCTTCTTCCTCTGCCCGTGCCGTTCCTTCACCTGAGCAAACCCCACCATCCTTAAGCTGGCAGCTCCAACTCCACGTGTCTGCAGGATGAAACTCATTTTGTAGGGGTCCAGAACACTCATGCAGTAAGATCACAGCAGAGATATCTCTTTGCTCTCCATCCTCCCCAGAGACTGCAGCGATCTCCAATTATTCCTCTCAGCAGATAATGCCATCAGGCTGCAGCTTCACACCAGAGCATCAGCAGCAATTTGTCTCCCACTCTTCCTGGGCTATTTTGGTTAGATGGAAGTTGTGCTACTTCTACTTGGCAAGTTTAAAAACTGATGAGGAAGACAATTCTTTCTTATGACCTTGAATTCATCTACTATAGGCTTCCCCAGCAATGCAAACCACGTTCCCTCATCAAGCCTTTGCCAAATAACACTACTTGGCTATTTCCTTCCCTTGTTCTTTCTCTTTAAGCCCCTGCACTTAACTGGTTTTTGGTGACTCAGGCATAAATCAGGATTATTTTTTTTCCCCATTGCATGGAAAAGATGTTATACAGTTGCTCATCTACATTTTCTATCTACTAAAGACACACAATACCATTTGGCTGCTTGCTGAATTCAACTTCAAGCTTTTTTGGCTTTTATAGATGGTACCATCCCTAAGCATGTAATCTTTTTTTGCCCTTACCCAAAAACCCCACACCAATGTCTCTTTGTTATAATACCACAAATCATTATTATTAGTCAAGAGCATAAATGTCCACAGAGTGACACATGCAGTACTTCTGGGGTTTATTCTTGCTGAGAACCCCTTTGCTTTAGAGTGGTTTCCTACTCCTACCCTATTTCATCTGCAAGCTGAAATACAGAGTGACCTCTCCATATGGCACTTTCAACATATGGGAGAAAAAATACAGATGCACAAATGTTTTGTAAACCAAAGAGAAACTGCAGAGCATCCTTCAGCTCCAATTTATCTCCTCTGTACCAATACTGCCATTTAGAGAAATTAAAATGCTCTCAAGTTATAAGTCTCCAGTAATCACTGATGCTCCTACAGCACATTTTTTCAGAAGGTTGTTTTCAAAAGGATGAAGCCTATAGGTCTTCAGTTGTAGCAAGAAGGTCCTTTGTGAAGGAATATGACAGTTACTGCTGCTTATCAGACACCAAATGTGAGCCTGTGTGGGAACACACTCTCGCTCTCACAACAGACTTGCTGATGACCGAATTACTGTTTTCAGAAATAGTACATTTTTTCCCTTTAAAATCCCTTTAGAAAGTCATTTTGGCTTTTTTTTTTTTTTTAAACAATAATCCCACAGTATTTCCAAGCAGGTGAATAAGGGATCTCAGATTATTTAACCAAAATATATCATTAACAGGGATATAGCCACAAAGAGAACTGTCTTTTTATTTTCCACGAAGGGGAGAACCATTCAATACCATAAGTTAGGCCCATACAGAGAAATGGCATAATGAAGTTTACCAGTATGTCCTAAAATCTGAAAAACAGACTTGATGTAAAAAAAACCAACCCCAAAGCCTCAGGTTCTTCTACCTGATCATCTGCATTCAACAGCTCAAAGCATGAGATACCCATAGCCAGCGACTCTGCAGCACATTGCTACCCACAAGCAGACTGACAAATCTGCAAGCATGAGTTTATTGCTTTCCCAGAGACAAACCAAGCAAGTCCATCTTCCCAAGGTGTCACACTCCCACTCCATGGGAGGGAATGGCCATCCCAGGCACTGCCTTTCCTCCAGAAGCACAACCTCTGCACCAGCCCCAGCTGGAGGGTGTAAATCTTGAGGAGCCTCCACTGCAGTAACCAGGACACGCTGCTCACAGTGACAGAGTTTCCAAGGTGGCTGAGTTGAAGGTGTCATAGGGATGTGAAACACTCCTCTTCAGGTGTCTCCTTTTCAACAAGACAAAAGCTTTTCTAGCAGTACATTCTCCAGCTGGAAAAAAACCCCAAAGGTGGCAAAACAAGCCAGTGATGGTGGGGATAAGTTTGGTCCATCAGGAAAGGATGAGTAAAAGCAAATGGTTCCAACTTTGCAGAAAGCTGATCCACACAAGGCAAGCAGTGTGCCCTTCCATCATCTACAACAGCAAGGTCACTGCCTGTGGTTTGTAGCTCACTCTGTTTGAAGCAGTTCCTCTGCAGCAGCAGCAGCATCCTTGAACTGTAACTAGCTGCATGTGTGATCTCTTCCTCCTTCCTGGGTTTTAAAGCCAATTACTGTCTCAGCATGGCAAGGCATGGATTGCTGTCCTTGTACCACGTGCATGGCGTCCCATCCAAGTTCCACTGGCACTACTTGATCACCCACTGCAGGAGACACAGCACTGCAGGGTAATAAAACCTGGAGGTGCATGTGGACCAGAAGAAACAGTCCTTACTAATAAATGCAGAATCTCTGATGTAAAAAAACCTGATGCCCCATTTCCTACCATCACCGGTGAGGGTACTTGTGCTTCCCCACAATCCTGTTCAAAGGGTTGATCCATCCTTCTTCCAACTGCTCCCACAGATACATACTGCCCCATACTACACACAGTAAGTCTAGCTGTGCTGCACTTCACCATCTGCTCTGTTTCCACTTTAATCCTGATCCCACCTGGCTGGCGCAGCCCAAAGTCCTGCGACAGAAGATGTGCACGGTAACCTGGGGCTCAGCTGGGAGCTTCCCATGGAGAGACTGCCAATGTTCTCTTGAATCCACCCTTCTTACCACACTCTCCCATGCCCAGAGCAACTGTGAAATCACTATTAATTATGCCCTTTTGCCTGACCCACTTATCTTGAAATAGCAGTATCTGGGGTGGGCTGAAAACAGAAGGAAAAAAAAATAAAGAGGAAGGAAGCTGCACATTTTGCTTCCTGCTTAACTCCTCTGAGAAAAACCAACTCTGCTCTGATTTTCTCCACTATTTTTTCCTCTTTCTTTCCTTTCTTCTTCAAACTTCTCTTCAGTATCTTCCTTTGGTTTCTCTCTGCAAGAAGAGGAATCAGGTTAGGAAACAGGAACGATGGAGAACGCTGATCTAAATTGCTTCGCATCTTCAAAAAAGGTGGAGAGAGAATGATGGGGCGTGGGAAGGGAATGGAGCCCTGTGGGTTTTCTTTTCCAGAGATGACTTTCTTTTTCCTTCTGGCTCATGACTGAAGGAGATATGACACAGTGAGAGCTGCTGGAGACTTTGGCAATTATTGAAAAAGGAGGAACATGCAACTACAATTATTCAGAAAATAAGAAGCAAATGCTAAAGAAAAATAAACCCACAAATATAGACTATGGTCTCTTTCCAGAGGGAAAAAGGCTTGATTGAGTAAGACTCAAATCTGTTTATTTCTCACATTAATTCAAGCGTGGATTTCATATAGAGTTCCCAAATCAGCATGTCAAATCCAGCGGCGCGTACCCCTTTAGATGAACCCAAAAGCATCTTGGACTGTGAGACTCACAGCTCTGCTCCCTGAGGGAGGACAACCAACCAGAGAGAAACAAACACACGACTAATATTGCCCTGCTGAGAAGGACCTGGGTGTCGTGGTGGATGAGAAAACATGAGGCAGCAGTGTGCTCTTGCAGCTCGGAAGGGCGATGGGATCCTGGGCTCCATCAGCAGAGGGGTGGCAGCAGGGACAGGGAGGGGATTGTCCCTCTCTGCTCTGCCCTGGGGAGGCCCCAGCTGGAGTCCTGTGTCCAGAGCTGGGGCCCAACACAAGAAAGATGTGGGGCTGTTGGAGAGGGGTCAGAGGAGCCACAGGGATGCTCAGAGGGCTCGAGCAGCTGCCCTACAAAGAGAGGCTGAGGGAGCTGGGCTGGGTCAGCCTGGAGAAGAGAAGGCTGTGGGGGGACCTCATTGCAGCCTGCCAGTCCCTGAAGGGAGCAGAGGAACAGGAGGGGAATCAGCTTGTTCAAAGGGCAGAGACTGGCAGGACAAGGGGATGGATTAAAGCTGAAGGAAGGAAGGGTTAGATTAGATATTAGGGGGAAGTTCTTTCCAGAGAGAGTGGTGAGGGGCTGGAACAGGCTGCCCAGAGAGGGGGTGGGTGCCCCGTCCCTGGGGGTGTTCAGGGCCAGGTTGGCTGGGGCCCTGGGCAACCTTGTGTAGCTCCAGGCCTGGAGGTTGGTGGCCCTGCCTGTGGCAGGGGGGTTGGAGCTCTGTGATCCTTGGGGTCCCTTCCAGCTCAGACCAGTCTATGATATGATTTTATGATTCTATGATTGCAACTAACAATAAAATTTTCTCATCTACAAATTCTGAGGCACCACAGGGCACTTTGTGTTTACACTGTTTTCTGCAAGGACTACAAGATAGATTAAAACCAATGCCAGTGTTCTGCACTGCTGTCTGAACAAGGTTAACTCCTGGCTCAGAAGGGACCCTCAGAATAAAAACCAGGGTACACAAGCACACCTGGGATGTGAAACACAGGGTTTGTTCCTGCAGCATAAGCCACTGTGCAGGTACCCACACAGAAGTGCAGCGTCAGGGCTGCCAAGAGAGATCCCTCAGTTCTCTCTCAATGGTTAACGAGTCTTTCCTCATCACCCTTGCAAAATCCAACAGCAGAATGAGAAGTTTTAACCTACTGACACTGCATGCAAATACAGGACGGTTTATCTAAACATAAGCCATTCCTGGAGCATCCTTTTCTGATTTTGCTTCCTTACTCATGACCTTTGGGAAGGAAGGACACATTCAGCAGCCTCAGTGGCTGGTTCTTTGCAGAGGTAACATCACTCAGTAATAGCACAACCAGCTGATTATTTGCCTGCACCAACCAATGGGTCAAAGAAAACATTTTCTGTTTGTTTAACTCATTTCAGTTGGAGGTATCTCTCACCAAGGTGAAGTTTTCAGGAAGGGGGTTTGCACTTAGTGACAATTTCAGAGCTACACAAGAAATACTACAAAATAACTACTATTTCTGCCTCCTGACAAGCTTGTTGGAGTATTTTAAACCAGTTCTCTAAAATAAACCAACTCCCTTTCATTGCTGCACAGATTAGCCATCAGAGAACCAAATCCTATCCTTATAAGGTGAAAACAAAAGTCCTGAAAAGAAGTAGAAAATCAAGTCCATTTTCTATCTCAAGAAACAGGGATGCTAAGTTGCAACAAAGTTTAGAATCAGTTTCTTCCTGATGAGAAATAGCCAGCAGGTTCTAAGAACAATTTCCTGATGACCACGCTCTTGCCCTTCAACCCAAATCATTCCTCTCCACCTAGGAAGATCTTTACCTACTAGAGCCACAAAGCAGAGGTTTTATAGCTACAGGCCACATTCAGGCTTTATGCACTGATATATTTTTATATGTATAGACATGGTTATTTTTACCATTAGAGAACTCAAACTGCTATGGCAAAAATTACTTAAACTACAAGCACCAATACTGAACCTGCAGTAGAACCAGAATAGACATGAAAAGGAAAAAAAACAAACCCAGTAACTTAGGGTTAAACATTGGAGAGAGATCCTAAGAACAACAGAGTATAAAATAGTTTATAAGAATCTCGTGAAGCCCCAGCTGGAGTCCTGTGTCCAGAGCTGGGGCCCAATACAAGGAAGAAGTGGGGCTGTTGGAGAGGGGTCAGAGGAGCCACAAGGATGCTCAGAGGGCTGGAGCAGCTGCCCTACAAAGAGAGGCTGAGGGAGCTGGGCTGGTTCAGCCTGGAAAAGAGAAGGCTGTGGGGGGACCTCATTGCAGCCTGCCAGTCCCTGAAGGGAGCTGATAAGCAGGAGGGGATTCAACTTTTAAAAGAGCAGAGACTGGCAGGACAAGGGGGATGGATTAAAGCTGAAGGAAGGAAGGGTTAGATTAGGTATTAGGGGGAAGTTCTTTCCAGAGAGAGTGGTGAGGGGCTGGAACAGGCTTCCCAGAGAGGGGGTGGGTGCCCCGTCCCTGGGGGTGTTCAAGGCCTGGTTGGCTGGGGCCCTGGGCAACCTTGTGTAGCTCCAGGCCTGGAGGTTGGTGGCCCTGCCTGTGGCAGGGGGGTTGGAGCTCTATGATCCTTGGGGTCCCTTCCAACCCATGCCATTCTATGATTCTATGAATCTACCTAAGCCAACAAAGAAATCAAACCAGTTGAAAAGAAAATCGGTATCAGGATTACTGTTCCTGTTCTGTCCAAAGAAGGACAAAATGCAGGGGGGAAAAAAAAGCTAAAAAGCTGTTTTCTGTTTTATAAAGTTTTTTGCAGTGGACATTATTCTATTGAAGAAGTTGCAGGAGAAGTGAATGGCTCCAAAAAGCTGAGCTGAACCTCACCCCAGGTTAACTGCACCACCAAAGGCAGGCTGTCCCCTTCAGTTTCTCTTTATAAAAAGGAAAATATTACCACAATACAAAGAAACAAAGGAGGCTGCTGTGGTGGGAGCTCCTAGGAGCACGTTACATTTCTGCCTCCTGCAGCATTCAAAGCCTGGGTAAGTAAACTTGAAAGGATATTGAGAGGAGAAGTTATCATCTGGCACCCCAAGTTGAATGGTATCTGAGATTTAACTGTAAAGCCCAGCGAAGCAGCGGCACACCAGTGAGCACTTCATTAATTAAAAGCCAGAAAAAGGAAGTTTGCTAAACGAAGCAAATGTTCTTATCACTCCTATCTATATTCATTAAAACTGACAGGAAACCAAATATCACCATCTGTCTCCTTGCAATAAAGGCACTAAAAACAGCTCCGGGGTAGAAGAATAAGATAAAGTAGAAAACTGCAGTTTTTCAAGTTTCGGTTTGAAAGGGACAAGAGAGAAGCTGATGGCAAGACAGGGGAAGAATAAAGGATGACAAGGAGCTGGGAACACAGGACTGGGAAAGAAATCACAGGAGTTGGGGGGTAAACTGAATCCCCTTTGAAATCACACAGAAGGAAGGATGAACCTCACGAGGTCTCCTCTGTTGTTCTCACACAGATCCGAGCCCCGCACAGCGCCGGCAGCTCATTTGCCTGTTGGGAAAGAACTGCTCCCAAAAACCAGGAGGAAAATGATATTGTGCTACATCAACTGCAAAGTTGGAATGCTCAAGCACGTCCCAGGAACACACTTCTGTGGTTTTACTACGTACCCAGGCAGCGGCTCTATATTTACAAGAGAGAATTTCTTGTTTAATTATCCCTATATTGGGATTTTGCTCTCAAGTCTGGACTCAGTGTAACAGTTGAATAAAATCTGATGAAAGAAAGAGGCTGGTGGAGTTATTAAATTAACTTAGCTCTGTAAAAACAAAATATACCAGGGCTCACACCAGCAGTTGCAGAGGTGAACCAAAGGTCACTGATTTAAGGTTGTTTCCAGCAGTTGTACAATCCCTACCTTCTAGTAATCACCCCTTTCCTCCCC
>VZTU01010752.1:23567-33929 GCA_013400835.1 Zapornia atra | reverse complement strand
CCAGTTCTGGGCTCCTCACCATCAGAAGGACATGGAGGTCCTGGAGCCAGTCCAGAGAAGGGCAACCAGGCTGGGGAAGGGGCTGGAGGGCAAATCCTCTGAGGAGCAGCTGAGGGAGCTGGGGGTGTTCAGCCTGGAGAAGAGGAGGCTGAGGGGAGACCTTCTCCCCACCTCCCCTGCCCTGCCAGGAGGGTGCAGAGAGGTGGGCGAGGGTCTCTTCAGCCAGGGGACAGGAGATGGGACAAGGGGCAATGGGCTCAAGCTGGGCCAGGGCAGGGGCAGCTCAGATGGGAGGGAAAAGTTCTTCCCTGGCAGAGTTGTGGGGCTGTGGCACAGGCTGCCCAGGGAGGGGCTGAGTCCCCTTCCCTGGGTGTGTTTAACAAAGGGTAGATGAGGTACTGAGGGATCTGGTTTAGCTCAGGATGGGAATGGTTGGACTGGATGATCTTAAAGGGCTTTTCCAACCTTGTGATTCTGTGAAATGAAGTTACAGACTCTTGCTACAGTTACAGCAAGTCACAGACTTTTTCCTATAAGCAGCTCTGTGGCTTGGAAGGGTCCCATTTCATCATCTACATTCGTTAGACTTCTAAGCAAAGAATTCTGGTGGCAATCGGCACATATGTAAACTGCTGAGATATTTCCCTTGACTGTGGGAGGAAACTTTAAGTGTAGGTAATTTAACACACAATATTTTGCACCTGCTGAAGAACAGGGGTGAAAATGCTTTGAAAACAGTTTCATTAAGAGTTTGATCCTCATTAGCATAAGAAAGGAAAAAAATTGTCAGGAAACAACGTCCATTTAAAATATTCTCTGTTGTTTCCAATCTTGTTTTCCCAGAGAGGCTTCGAATGGCCACGTTTGGTGGGTTGGGCAGGGTGGGCAGTAAGGCTGTTTATGTTTTGGGAAACCTACCAAAGCTTGCTGTGCCCACGCTTGAGCCTCAGCTACAGCCAGAGCTGGTGCTGAAAGACTTCAAAGGCCAGCTGTAGGGGAAACCATCATGGTTTGATCCACTAAATCTATAGAATCATAGACTGATCTGGGTTGGTTGGAAGGGACCCCAAGGATCACAGAGCTCCAACCCCCCTGCCACAGGCAGGGCCACCAACCTCCAGGCCTGGAGCTACACAAGGTTGCCCAGGGCCCCAGCCAACCTGGCCTTGAACACCCCCCAGGGATGGGGCACCCACCCCCTCTCTGGGCAGCCTGTTCCAGCCCCTCACCACTCTCTCTGGAAAAAACTTCCGCCTAATATCTAATCTAACCCTTCCTTCCTTCAGCTTTAATCCATCCCCCTTGTCCTGCCAGTCTCTGCCCTTTGAACAAGCTGATTCCCCTCCTGTTCCTCTGCTCCCTTGAGGGACTGGCAGGCTGCAATGAGGTCCCCCTGCAGCCTTCTCTAGGCTGAAAAATTTTTTAAAATATTATAAAAGTTTAAAAACATTTAAAAAAACCCAATTTGAAGGCGTTAGCAGAGGTTTCCTCAACTGTAAAGCCCAAGTCCCACTGGCAAAACCCTTCCAACCATGTACCTGACCCTGGGTTCCAGGTCCAAATGAAACTCCACTCTTCCCTACCAGCCTCATCCTGCCAAACTGGGAGGAGGAGGGAAAGATGCAGGGGCCTGGCATCCTGAGGTCTCCACCACGTGCTCGCAGGCAAGCACTGACACACATGGCAGCAGTCCCAGGAGACAGCTCCTGCAGTTGGTTTTTATTAAGGAACACACACGTTTCCACACTCCAGTCAGCAATATTGGGGGCTCCAGCACATGAACAATAACTCAATAATCACATTTCCTTCTCTCTCTCATAAAATAAACACAGCCTTCTGAGATAAGACTCTTTGGATTCAAGTCCTTTTGAAAGAATTTACTAATTGGGGAGGCAAAAAAAAAACCCCAAACAACTCCAAAAAAACAAAACCACAAGTAAAGTGCATGGGTTCAAAATGTGCAGTGAATACTTCTGAAAGCAATGTGCTCCTCTGGGAGCATTGCAACAGATGTTTATCATGAGCTACTGCAACAGTTAATCCCACCCCCAGCCAGATTAACTCTTTGCCATTGGAAAGGGGCCCTTTTTACCATGGGCAGCCTACAGCAAACACAGGGACGTGCCAGAACTGCTGACAGCAGGTAGTTAACTGTATGAAGGGGGAAACTAAACAAAGCAAAACACAACCTCCCCCCCTCTAATAAACCCAACCAGATAAACCAATGTCTGGCCCTGAAGGACTGAGATGAACAGGTGTATGTGTGGGTGGGAGTAGGGGTGGGGGGAAGGGGGGATAAAGAAAAAGCCATTTAACCAAAGCCTCCACTGATGCTCTGGTCACTGAAACCAGCACACACACACAAAAAAAAGAACCAAACCCCTGAGCCAAACAACATTTCTGAGCAGTTCAGCAAATAATAGCTATTTTCATTTTGGAGAGGGCAGGAAATATGATTATTGATCTTGGGTTTCCAAGCACGGTACCAATATATCACAGTGACACCTCAAAGATTTTCTTCTATTTAAAGATATTCTGAGTAAGAATGAGAACAGGCAGGTACAAAACTGCAATTAAAACCAAAAACCACACACACAGGCTGTTCAAACAGCAACTCAACAGCCTGGAAACATTACAGTTTATCAAAACACAGAGTTTTACAAATCTCACTGAGGGATCCATGTGTCAAAGGGTGGCAGTGGAACTATTTTTCTCTCTTTTTTAACTGACTGGGGTTTTTTCTTAATTTTTATGGAACTAGTGATAGCACCTATGAATGCAATCTGGTATTTACTCCTTAAAGATAGAAACACAAAACACAACTTAAAGCAGTGTTATTTAAAGCTGAAATCATCATTACCAGCTCCAAATCAGATTCCTGTTTGCAACCTTTCCTGCAGGCAAGTAAAGTCCCTGCCCTGAGCCATTCCATCACCCCTAAATCCACAGGCACTTCATTTTGGGAAATCTTTGTGCATACACAGGTTCCATCAGCAGTCCAAAAGAGCCTGGAGAAAGCCATTCCCCTTCACTGTCCTAAGGAGATCACAGAATCATAGACTGGTCTGGGTTGAAAAGGACTCCAAGGATCAGAGAGCTTCAACCCCCCTGCCACAGGCAGGGACACCAACCTCCAGGCCTGGAGCTACACAAGGTTGCCCAGGGCCCCAGCCAACCTGGCCTTGAACACCCCCAGGGATGGGGCACCCACCCCCTCTCTGGGCAGCCTGTTCCAGCCCCTCACCACTCTCTCTGGAAAAAACTTCCCCCTAATATCTAATCTAACCCTTCCTTCCTTCAGCTTTAATCCATCCCCCTTGTCCTGCCAGTCTCTGCCCTTTGAACAAGCTGATTCCCCTCCTGTTCCTCTGCTCCCTTCAGGGACTGGCAGGCTGCAATGAGGTCCCCCCCCAGCCTTCTCTTCCTAGGGGAGCTGCTCCAGCCCTCTGATCAAACAGAAGAAGTATGGATACCACATCCAGTATGCATCAGGCTGAGCATCTCCTGCAGCTCCCACATCCTGAGGATGACACAGCACCGTGGCTGCACCAGGATCCATGTAAAACTGCTGGGAAGCAGAGCTGGTTTGAGGATTTAAAAGCCTTGCAGGGCTCTCCAGGCCAACCACAATTTTCATCTGAGGCAAACACCCTCCCCCTCTTCATGTTCCCAGCTGCAGTAACACAAGAATGAGAGTCACAACTTCTGCAAACTTTGGTCTGAACTTCCTTTGTGACTGAAGAAAATCTCAGCTTGTTGGTTGTGGGTTGGGTTTGGGGGGGTTGTGGTGGGTTTTTTTTTTAACAGAGAGAAAAAACAAGCACCAATCTGTCAAGTGTAAAGACAATCTAAAGAGGGTTTGTTGATCAAATTGCTAGGCAGAACAACAAACAAATTAAAAGCTGTAGGAAGTCCTTAGGACTCTGTAGTATCTCTGCTGGTAATGCAGAACAAGTTTCATTTGTGGTATTACTCCTCCTCATCAAAAGCAATGGCAAACATTATCAGTCCTTCTATATTTGATGAAGGGAGTGATGTTATTTATTCAAGAAGATCTTTATTACTAGCCCTCTGATTCTGAAAAGACCGATGGCCACAAAGCCCCGTGCTGGGCTTAGCTCTACCCAGCCCTTCCAAAGCCCCCTGAACAGCCACCCCTTTAGTCTGCTGACTAAAACACAGTTGTTTGCAGCTTGGTTTGGGGGGGTTGTTTTTTTCTGCCCCAGATATCAGACAACGTAACTGCTGAGAGGAAGTTTTTTGTTTTCTACATTTTTAGTATTGCAGAGGAAAACACTGACATTACATTCTGCAAGGCTTGCCAAGAATGTCTTTTGTGTTCACAGCTTCAGCACTGATGATAAATTTTGAACATTAACAGTGGCAAAGTATGATTTAAATCAAAGCCTAAATCATAAACAGAAAAGTAATTTAAACTAGTGAACCATAAACCTTGATTTAAATAATTTCATTTTGCAAATATAGCTCTGCTAAAGAACTATTTGCTTTCAATGCTTGTTACTTCTCACTGAGTAGGTAAATAAACTACATGTATCTATTTAAATGATTATGAAGCCTAATATATTCTAGATCTTTTAATTTTTACATTTTGTTAAGTAGACAATTTACTAGGCAATTATTTTTTTAACTAGGATTCCTAAGTGCTTCAGAAATATTTAATAAGTCCTAAAGAACCTTTTATGATGATGATTATTCCAATTTTATAGAAGGATAACCCAAAGAAGAGATAATTCAGTAGTCTGTGCTCCTTCCTTCACCAGACTAAACCAGCTCTAGGATAATATGACTGATCTCCCCTACAGCAACTACCTGTTGCACATCATTCCTTACTCTGAACTTAATAATAATAATAACAATGACAGTAATAATTCATAATAATTCTTCATCATGATAATTCTTCACAATAATTCATAATAATTCACAAATATCCCTATGAGAACAATTAGCAATAAAGCATCAGGAGGCAGCAGCAAAAGCCAGGCTAAATATCTGTGGGTTTGCTGGATGGTTTCAGCAAGATAGAACACTTGGTGTTGGTTTTACTTCACCTTCCAAAGTTAGGCTGCAGAGGTTGCACACAGCACAGTCTGCTGCAGTCCTCCACCACAGCACAGCTTGCTTTACCTCAATTATCTTGCTGTGAATAATGATGGCAAAAATAGCAGTGAACATTGAGATCCATTCCATGGCCTGACCAAAGCATTGCAGCAGGCTTTCCAAGTTCTACAACCTCCAGTTTGAGTACTTGTTTCTGAGTATTGTGCCTCAAAATCTGCAGGGTGTATTGAAAACTAGTTGTGCCCCAAGTTGGCCCATGATGGACAACTGCACCCTTCATAAAGCACCTTCTCCTCCAGACCATCCCTTACCAAAGAGGAGTGTCAGTATCTCTCAAGGTACTTTGCTGTCCTGTAAACTTGCCTTTGCTGGGATGCTTACAAAAATGTCACCAGGCAAACACTAACAACCATCTCTGAGCATTACTGGGGGGTGAGAGGTATAACAACAAGTGCTAGAAGATAGGAAGTTCTGCATCAACATGGGGAACTTTTCCCCAGTGAGGGTGAGGGAGCCCTGGGACAGGCTGCCCAGGGGGTGTGGAGTCTCCTCTGGAGAGATTCCAGCCCCATCTGGATGTCAACCTGTGTGACCTGTCCTAGGGAGCTGTTCTGGCAGGGGGTTGGACCCCATGAGCTCTGGAGGTCCCTTCTATCCCCTGTGATGCTGTGATAAAAGACAGCAGTCCGTGAGGAGCCACATTTGGTAGGTGTAGCCATAACAAATACCAGCTCTTCCCTTCTCCTGCAAGCCCTTGCCATCATTAAGGAGGTGACCACTAACAGGCAAGTACGGGAGGGTCTGGAGGAGACAGCCCATCGCTTTGATGATGATGGACCCTGCAAGGTGCAGCCACCCACCTCACTGCAACTCCTCAACTTCAGCTTCAGGAAGTAAAGCCCTCTTCTCTCCAAAACAAACTGCCATCGCTGGGCCAGGCCCCAAATCCCACCCCACCAACCTGCCACACACGCCACCCTTTTTGTCTATACACTAGGTCAAGAACTTGAGGGACGAGGACAGAGCAAAGGGATGAGAACAGGATGAGCCAGTCACAGGTCAGGGCCCTCGCTGACCTGTAGGCCTCGCTGACCTGTAGGCCTCGCTGACCTGTAGGCCCACTTCTAAGCGAGTCACCCTCCTGAAACTAAACCAAAACAAGGTTTTTACACCAAAAAACATCAACACTTCCTGCACAATAGATACCAAGTGAGTAATTTCCTCCCCTGGTAGCCTGTCCCTCACGCAGGCTTCAGTGCCTCCTCCCCTGCCAGGCTCCGAAGGGTACGCCGGCCCTGAAAGGCAGATGCTGTGTAAATTCATATTTCATAAACACAGTTAATTGTGACAAGAGGGCTATAAAAATCCTCGTACCACTTAAATTATTTCTCCACTTAGAGCAACTCTACCACCAGAAAATACTACACGTTGCACTTTGCACTGAGCTGGCAGTGCTCAGTGATAACATAACAGCTCTATTAAGTAACAGATATAAAAATCAGAGATCTTTAAAAACTACAAATTCATTTACCTGCTGTCATTCAAAATAACCATTTAAAAACCAAAAACATGCCAGGCAATGGTCATGATGAGTTTTCCAATCTAACAAGGCACGTGTTTAAATATGAAAATGATATTTTTGATAAAAACATTGTTGCTATCAAGGAACAGCCCTAAGTCGCATCGCTTCTAAACTGAAATGACCACCTTAAAGTAACAGGAGATGGGACAAGGGGAAATGGCCTCAAGCTGGGCCAGGGCAGGGTCAGATTAGATATTAGAAACAAATTTTTTACTGACAGAGTTGTTGGGGCCTGGAACAGGCTGCCCAAGGAGGGGGTTGAGTCACCTTCCCTGGATGTGTTTAAAAAAAGGGTAGATGAGGTACTTAGGGATCTGGTTTAGCTTAGGATGGGAATGGTTGGACTTGATGATCTTAAAGGTCTTTTCCAACCTTGTGATTCTGTGTGAAAGAAGTCAGTATGCCCTCACACTTTACCAAGGAAATAATTTCTCTCCATCCAACAAGGTCTCAAAGAAGGAAAAAACACCCTCAAAACCAGCAACAAAGCAACTAGACAACACCTGCTAAAACTGGGCTCCTTCAATTCAGACACACAGGTCGGTAAAAGAGAGGTAATTCGGAGGCTATTTTTAAATAAATTTGTGATGCATGCATTCACCAATGCTGCTCCTCCTGTGATCTATGTATAGCAGAATCATTGTACCTATAAGAAGCTTCCTGTATATACTGGAGTCCAAACTGTTTTTCTGGTTTTGGCCGGGATAGAGTTAATTTTCTTCACAGTGGTGAGTGTGGGGCTGTGCTTTGGGTTTGTGCTGGAAACAGCCTTGGTAACACAGGGATGTTTTCATCACTGCTGAGCAGTGCTTACACAGAGCCAAAAGTGTTTCTGCTCCTCACCCCACCAGCAAGTAGCTGGGGATGCACAAGGAGTTGGGAGGGGACAGCTGACCCCCAAGGACCAAAGGGATGTTCCATTCCATATGGTGTCATTTCCAGCTGGGGGAACACGGAAGAAGGGGCCATTTGGAGCGATGGTGTCTGTCTTCCCAAACCCCCACTATGCATGATGGAGCCCTGCTGTCCTGAGGATGGCTGAACACTTGCCTCTGATGGGAAGTGGGGGATGAATTCCTCAGTTTGCTTTGCTTGTGTGTGCAGCTTTTGCTTTCCCTAGAGAACCATCCTTATCTCAGCCCACGAGTTTTCTCACTTTTCCTCTTCTGATCCTCCTCCCCATCCCGCTGGAGTGGGAGTGAGTAGGGGCTGCATGGTGCTCAGCTGCTGGCTGGGGTTAAATCACAACTGTTATAAACTCATAAAATTAGGGAAGAAAAAAAAAAACCAATCCACAAACAAAACCACAACTAGCTGAATTTTACTTTTTCTAGCCAGGTATTTTTTTAATGTTTGGGGTTTTTTTAGAAAAAAATATTTATTAGGAATTTATTATCTCTATTTGGAAATTATTTTTTAATAACAGGCATTTCCTTTTGGAAATAGTCTATACTTATTAATGTTTACTAGTTTAAGTAAGGGGTTTTTTCAGCTCGCTGTGGGGGGCACTGGGTCTGCCTGTGGTATAAGCGATCTGGTACTGAGGGAAAGGGAAAGCAGAGCCTTCATCCCCTCTCTCTCACCTTTCTGGGTGAGAAAACAAGCAGGAGGCGTGGAGGGGTAATTCAGTTCTGCAGTACTCACGTCATCTCTCATATTCCTGTTACCACCACAAGCAGGCAACGCCTGCCAGCCTGGCTGCACTCTGTTTACACACCCTTCGAAATGAAAATGAGCTATTTTCACTCAAGGAGTCTCAGTGGGTATCAGGGATGTTATTTTGCCTGTTTCCTCAGGATGCTCTGGAAAAGTTGATATACAAGATCGGGAAATTAGGCATAATGAAATCAAAATACAATAAACTGTATGCATGGGGCTTTCTACTTTTAAACAGTAGTTCCTGGAGTGTAGCTGGCTTTGCTTTAAGAGTAAGCATTGCTTGTATAAACAGTATTTAGTCATAATTAAAGATACTTTATCGACAGCTATCTACATTTCTCATATACTCAAGTACTCCCCAACACTGGGGACTGCACTCTGTTCAACTCAGCTTTAACCCCCTCCTAGATACCCACAGGTTTAGCCTATCAAAGCGAATTGGGTAGGTATTGATAAAGCTGCAGGTGACAAATCACTGGTGGTGCAACAGGTGCTGCATCTGTTCATTCCTGCTTTATCACAGAAAGGATCCCACTGGCACGGTCCCTCTCAGAGAGGTCAGGCTGCCTCCACACCCAGGGGCACACGGGGGGGGAGAGGCGAGGACCTGTGAAGCTGCTTCCCACGCCCCAGACCAAAATTATTCCATGACTCTTGGAAAAACCCTTTATTGCTTCCTATGGCTTCAGGCTAGCAACAAAAACATCTTTAAAAACCCAAAAAAACCAAAACAAAGACAGACATTTTTAGGCCCAGCAATAGGCCTGGCCCCACAAGCATCCTTCTGCCTCTACGATGCCTCACAAGGGGTTAACAGCATGGCGAGAAAACTCAGGTGTCAATCACACTGACTACACTGAGAGCACCCCTGATTTTTAACTCCAATTTCTATCTAGGGCACCTTAAAGATTAAGTGGCAGTTTTGTTGGAAAGAAACAGTGAGGCACTGATTTTTAAACCTACTCAAACCAGATACTTGTACCTCAGATTTCCACTGCCGGCTTCTGTCCCTGCAACGACCGTGCAAAATACGCTACAATTTCAAGTGCTACCCTCCAGCTGGGGATGCTACAAGGGGATACTGAAATTCCTAGCTAACTACTAGGTGGCACAGAAAGCAGGGAGCCCAGTCCTGCACTGCAACGTCACTCAGAGAAGATGCCACAGAAAGAAGTTGCAAAATACAGAGTAAGATTTTTCTTGCCTTAAAACACAGGGTGGGCAGAAATTACTTCTGCCATAAAAGGAAACTTGGAATTTTCCAAGGCAGATGCAGTTTTAGTAGGAGATGAAATATACAGGAAAAACTATAATAAATACAGTTGACTCTTAAAATGGCTTGTGGAAAAGGGATGAGATTAGATATATTACAAAATCATATAGAGTCCAATTTATCCCTGAACCACATAACAGATTTACAAGGCAAGATAGAAATAGAGAGTGTTTAGCTTCGCATTTCTTATTTAAACTAAACCATCCAGGTCCAGATAACAGCACATAATCGCATCTATTTCCAATTAGCTACAGTCTCAGGCCGAAGGGGAAAGGGTAATTTAATATACAGCAAACCCAGAGACGGAACTTATAGGAAGGACCCGGGATGCTCAGCAGGGACCTGAGCCCCTTCCCCAGCCCCTCTCTGCAATTCAACGCTCGCAAAAGCTCCGTTCCAAAGCCGGCGAAGGCCGCCGCGCACACTCCGCGGCCGGGAAGTTAATTTTAGCCCATCGCCACCCAAGCCCAGCAGCAGAGCAGGCAGAAGGCTGCGCGGCACCTAGGAACCTCCTGGGCTGGTCTCTCTGGATGCTCCCCAGCGAGACGCAGCGCAGGGCTCTACCGGGCTGCGCTGATAACTACACGCAATTCTAATTTTCAATAATAAAAATTATTAATAATAATCACTGAGCCGAGCTGCGTCGGGGGGTATCTCCGATTTTAAGCCCGTCCCGGTGGCGCTGGCTGGCCAAACTTCTGCTGAGCAAGAAGGGCCTTTGCGCTCCCCCCACCTCGCAGGGACGCAACACCCAGCCCTTCCACCCACG
>VZTU01010752.1:0-23357 GCA_013400835.1 Zapornia atra | reverse complement strand
AGGGGCGGGGAAGGGGGGAGGAGGGGGGTGGAGGAGACACACCCGCTGCTCGCCGCACCCGGGTAAGGACAGGCACCCATCCACCCACCTTGCATCCCCGCCGCCGGCTCCCCACCGGAATATGCCGATGCCGCCACCGCCGCCGCTGCTGAAAATACGGGGCAGGCGGGCGCGACCAATCGGGGCGGAGAGCCGCCCACCCACAGCCAATGGAGGCCGCCCGCCCCCGGCCCGCCGCCAATCCCAGCGCAGCTCATTACGCGGCCCGGGCGGGGGGGAGCGCGGCGCGGCGCCGCCGTCACCGCGGAGGTGGGAACGTGCCCCGGGAGCCGGGCAGGGAGCCGGGCGGGGCCTCAGCCCCGAGCTGCCGGCTTCTCCCCGCTTCTCCCCTTCTCAGGCGGGGTTGCCCTTTTTTTCCCCTCTCTTTATTTTTACCCTTGCCCCCTTTTTTCTCCCTTTCTTTCCCTTTTTCCTTCTTGAGGGGAGGGGAAGGGGGCAGAGTAACTTTCCCCAGCTGTATTTTGTGTTAGCATCGCCCCTGCCCCTGCTGCACACATCATAGAGACTGAAAACTTTGGGAGCCCCTTGGGGAAACCTGTCCTGCCAAGTGTGGAATCACACACGGGTGGGTGGCTGCCAGCCCCAGACACTGGCATTCTAGAGATGTCACAAAGAGGAGGGGATGAAACCCACTCCTCTCCCCTCAACTCACTCCAGTTAAAAGCTAAAAGTCTGTCCAGCCACTGGTTTTTAATGACCCGCCACACAGAGTGTGACTAGGAACAGGCTCCTGGGGTGCTGAATCCAGCCTTACAAATCCCAAAATGAAGCCAGCAGAGGTTTCCAACCACGCAACTTTCAGGGCAACAGCAAAATAAATGCCTAGGCCCAACGAGGTTAGAAACAACTAGCTACTTTACTAACACAAAACCAAAATATGCATAGTCTTACTTCAAATAAAACTGAAATTCAGTAACATTTGGCCATAAAAATAATCATTTTCACTCAGCAAAACTCAGGCCTGCTGGATTGATACCCAACTGGACTGATAGCCAGTAGGCCTGAGTTTTGTTGAGCGAACAAGAAGGAGTGAAAAAGATTGAGTTGAGTGAAAAAGATTGAGTGAAAAAGATTTGAGTTGAGTGAAAAAGATTGAGTTGAGTGAGCAGGGAACTATCAACTGTAGAAGAAGGGATTAAAAAACTCTGGTTATTCTCTTTTTTCTTCAATCCCCAGTCTAACGACCCCAGTAATTCCTTACTAAGGTAGTGAGAAAGCCTGCACCTCCTGCTCACCCTGCTGTGCCCCTTCTGACCTCATCCCCACCATTTAAAATCACTAACCTGTATTTGCCCAAAACTCTTGCCTGAACAGGCCCTGTTATGAATTTGTTCATAGCGTTGGGCTAATACAGGATAATACATGCCGTGAAGTGATAAACCTGATATCAACCCAAGCCTCGACCATAATTTACAGGAAGAAAGCTTTTCTTCCCCCCAGGATCAAGAAAGACTTATTTCTAAGGTGCCCCAAGAGCCAAGAACTCCCTGGTGCTCCGAACCGCTGACAGGCAACCAATAACTGTGACAAATTATACATTCATGGCATCTGCAACAATCAATAACCCGACTCACCAAATTAATCAAATATAGATCACAAAGCATACCTTTTTATTAAAGAAGAATTTCACGATAACCCAAGTAATGGGGATGCTTCCAAGCATAAGATTAAATTACATGCTGAGCAAATCTGGCATTTTGTGATAAACCACGCAAATAGTCTGTGCAACAGCAACTGAGGAAGAACATTGCTGACATAGTCTATAAACATGTTTCATAAAGCATAACCCAAAGTAACAGGGGAAAAAAAAAAAACAACCCCTCACTGAAGTGGTGGTTAGAGAATTCACTGCCATATCTGTAATAATTAGTTTCGAGGCTTCTCCCTGCTTTGTAATTTATTCCCTCCAAGACGTTGCTGATTTTGGTGTTAAAAGTAATAAAAAATGATTACCAACACAGGGGAATATTTACACCAAATTAATTCCTTAACCTCAGCACTCATCATTACTAGAGGATGCAAAGATTTCCAAGCACAGCTAGGATGATGACAGTTTTACTTAAATACATGAAGGTGAGCATTTTACCTCATAGATGGCCATTGTTCATCAAACCCTTGTGCCTGCTGAGTTAACCTGAAGTATTTATAAACATTAACAAGGTTCCCCCTTAGTCTTCTTTTCTCTAAGTGGGGACCTTATTAATGTTTATCAATATCTGAAGTATGGGACACAGGGGGAAATGGCCATCCTCTTTTCAGTGTCTGTGGGGACAGGACAAGGGGCAATGGCTGCAAGTTGGAGCATAGGAAGTTCCACCCCAACATGGGGCAGAACTTTTCCCCAGTGAGGGTGAGGGAGCCCTGGGACAGGCTGCCCAGGGGGTGTGGAGTCTCCTTCTCTGGAGAGATTCCAGCCCCATCTGGATGCCGACCTGTGTGACCTGTCCTAGGGACTCTGCTTTGGCAGGAGGTTGGACCCCATGATCTCTTGAGGTCCCTTCCAACCCCTGTGATTCTGTGATTTGCTTGAATTTGGGAATACAATGAATCCTACTGGCTTTGAAGGTGGGAAGCTACACACGTGACTGGCTAAGTATTTTCCTGCACAGGCACTTTCCAGTACTGAGAAGCACATCAAGAATTGCTTTTCCAGCCTCAGGTCAAGGTATTGCTGAAGTCATTCCTTCCCCAGGGAGGAAGACGAAGCATCTCTTAGAGCAAAGGCTTTACTTCTGGAAGAACGCCCTTCAGCACACCCTCAGTCCGCGTTACCCTGGTGAGGTTTCTGCCCTACAACTTTGAAACGTGTAGGATTGAAAATGCTGAGATCCTGGGTTTTGAAGCTTACAACCACCAGCTCCCAAAAGCCCTCGGTACTAGGTCTCTGCAGGCTAACTAAGCCATGCCAACCACATTAGAAGGCTGTCCTAAAATTAGTTTTAATCACAGACTGGTCTGGGTTGGAAGGGACCCCAAGGATCACAGAGCTCCAACCCCCCTGCCACAGGCAGGGACACCAACCTCAGGCCTGGAGCTACACAAGGTTGCCCAGGGCCCCATCCAACCTGGCCTTGAACACCCCCAGGGATGGGGCATCCACTACTTCTCTGGGCAGCCTGTTCCAGCCCCTCACCACTCTCTCTGGAAAAACTTCCCCCTAATATCTAATCTAACCCTTCCTTCCTTCAGCTTTAATCCATCCCCCTTGTCCTGCCAGTCTCTGCCCTTTGAACAAGCTGATCCCCCTCCTGTTTCTCTGCTCCCTTCAGGGACTGAAAGGATCATCTATAATGATGATTCTACATCACCATCAATATATGTGGTGCTCTCTAGGCGTCCCCACACAACCAAAGTCTTGCCAGATCTCCCACGTTATTTCTTTGTAATAAAACATCCAGCAGTTCCTGGAAATGCCCCTTCATGCTTGTGATGGTTCAATGAGCCAGTGTGTGTTTTACATCTATAATGTTTAGCTGCTCTCTGGACCTCCACGAGTTTCCTAAACACAGGATACCAGGTCTTTCCCTGTCTTTCTTTCTAGCTAATAAATAATGTAATCTTAATTCTGAAATGCTGTCATGAAACAAAAATCAAATAGAGCCTAAGTAATATAAAAACAGTATTTGTTTGTACTAGAGCCATTATGAATTGAATTCCCTTTTAAACAAATGACTTTTAATAATATATTAAGCACATAAACAGGAATATATTTGAAGTCATAATTCCATCAGCTCTCTCTCATGACATTCATCTTCTCAAAGGCCATATCCACATTTCAGTCTAATCATTTCTAGAGCATCGTTAAGTTAATACACAGGCATGGTTCCTTAAAAATGGATTAGTACTTGGATAAGCTGCTGTCTTCCCTAACTATGGCAACCTAGATAATTTTTAAGAAAATAAATAATCTATTCCCTGGCTTATTATTAGCAACTGGAAACTTATGACAAAACCTTATTTTCTCTCAGAGTGAAACATCTCTATTTGGAAAATGTACCTAAATATTAGGAGTTACTAAACCAGGGTTTATTTCAATGTGTTACAGATTTTCTGCACAGCAATAATTTCATTTACTAAGAAAATCCCCAACCCTGCTAGGAATCTTTTCAGGCCCCAAAAAGTGACTACAGAGAACAGCAATGCATATTTTAGAGAGGCAGCAGAGGACCAGCTTCAGAATTACACCCACCACCCTCAAGAGAAGATGAGGCGAGAGCGCTTTCTCTTGCCACAGATTCCCAGCAATTATTTAACTCTCAGAAATAGCTGCAACACAGACAAATTATGAGCTATAATTACACAAATTTATCCCTGATATTAAGACTGCATATATGCATATATGTATATCTACTTAGTCTGTTCTAAAGTGTATCTGCATGCATAATGCTAAATATTATAATCAAATATACCAAGATGCCTTTACCTTATCACCCAGAATGACAACATTTTTAGCCTGAATAATCTGTAACCCATTCCAGAGGTTAAAAAATACCCACACCTTGGTTTTAATCTGCATGGCACCAGTCACTTGATCCTGGATCAAGATTTGGGGCAGGGCGATCTCTACCTCCTTCTAATAAGCCTTTCTCCTCCCCAGACAAGAGTGCAGAGGCCTAAGCTCATGGGAGTTACAGGGAGCACTGGACAGGCTCACAAAGAAAGAAAAAAATATATTTATATATTTAAAATATATATATATATACACACACTACTCCTGCATTACTATTCTGACCCTAAAGCAAACACGTCCCACTTTGCCAGAGGTCTTGGCAGACCACAGGTTCTCCACAGAGCCAACACTTCTGATAAATATCCCACTGTGAGGAGCTGCCCCTCAAACAGATGGCTGCTCATACATCCCATTATCCACATACTCATCTGGGACACAGGCTAACACTGTGGATCTTCACTTTAAGCACTGCTTTAAGGGCACTATTTTAACTCCTGGAGCTCTTCAGAGCCTCTGGTCCCACCTGCACGGCTTAACATCTGACCCTATGGGAAGGTAGGAAGGGAGGTTAGATGGGAGGTGGCACCATGGTTCAGTTTGGGGCAGGGGCCAGGTGGTCTCTATACGTTCAGTGAGCTGAACATTTCTTTCACTGACTAAAAGTGTCCAGTTTGCAGCACTCATTATGCAGTGAATACAGTGAACTCAGGTGCAGTGGGTTTTATTTAAGCATTTCTTATTATTCTTTGCATTTAATATAAGACTTAAAAATCCCAGATCCCCAGAGATGGAGATTGGGCACAGAAACCTTAAAAAAACCCAGAAGTGGGAACCCATTACAGTTGTCTTTCTCCACACCAGCTCTCAATGGTGGTAGAATATATTGCTACAATAAAAATGCCTCCATGCTATCTCATTTAAAGCACAGGAACAAATGCTATTTGTAAAGTGAAAAATCTGTTATAATGATAGGGTTGGGGTTTAGGGTGGGGTTGGTTTTTTTTTTGGAAGTACTTAGAGTTAAAATTTTGAATCTCCTACATGCACATTCACATCCTTTTGCAAAACTGTCAACACCAGATCTACGCTTCCTTCTCTGAACTATCTCCCTGTGTTGCAACCCTTATCTAAATTTGAAAATATTTTGGTAAACATAGCTGATGTTTCATGGGTGTAATTTGGAGACCATAAGGAATTTAAGAAAACAGTTGATACTGCACTGAAATTTAAAATAGGCTTCTAAGAATTTATCAGCTTACTCAGATCAGCAACTGATACGATTACCATCTAGAAATTAGGATCTGTAGCCCATCTACTGCCTCCTAAATTTTCCACCCTGGAGTTTTGTTTTGGAGCTTTTTGAGCTTCTTTTGAATGGTATTTGTGCATTGTATTGTGGTGGCATATTTAACACATTAGCTAAATAGATTCTTCTCTTAACATTACACATTTAGCCAGCGCATCAATGGACTTGTATCTCAACACCTACCACAACAGGGTTTTACTCCAAGAGCAGGTTGTCTCAAACATGTAATAGTTGTGAATATCCACACTTTTCCCAGATTAAAAGAATAATGGTTTGAACAAAGCATCCATAGAGCTACTGGCATAAGACATTGCTTAGAAGCAGAGGTCTGAGGAGGATTTTCCTTGGGATGTTAAAAGAGCTACGCAAAATAATCCCTCTCATGAACATCAACTGCCTCACTGAGGAAACCTCTGCAGGTTTTTTGCCACCTCTTCCCATTGGAAAGCTGCTCTGCCCATCAGGAATGCCCATGCAGCACTCAGCCTCCATTCATTCATCATCCATTGGTACTACTCTTTCTTCTGCAGTCACTGCCTTCCCGTTCTTCCGCTCGTGCTCCGTACAGCATCGCTCTGAGCATGACAGCTCCACACTCCTCACGTCTCCCTCTTTTGCAACAGCCTCTTCACCTCACTCCTTAAGCTGTTCAGAAATGATAACTCACTGATAGAGCAGAAAACGCTGCTCAGTTCTTTCCATGCATATCACAGGGGCTGCTGAAGCACAGCCCATGTTCATCCAAGCACCATTCAGCCATGTTATAAAGCCTAGTACTCAGAAGTGACGACCTTCGATTTCGCATTTGGAATTTGATTCCACTTCTATGAGCCCAGTTTTCAATGTTGCCTCAGTTATTTCTGTACACTACCCTGATTCTCTTCTATATTTAGGGTGCCTTCCAATTTTGTCACTAGCACAGCCCCTCTACTGATACCAGATGATCCAATGAAGCAAGCCAGGCTCAATACATGGCCAGTCACCTCCCTGCACACCACACCTTATAGAGAAATATTATTACCCTTTGAGTAACACCTGCCTGTGAATTTAGGCAGGAAGAAATAATTCTTCTTTAGCTGAGCTTTCCATCTGCAGCCACCCTGCTTGCTTTCTGGTTCATCTTTAGGCTAAGAGTTAAGATACAGAGAATGAAACAGTGCTTACATAAGGACAGTGTCCACCCTCCACAACATCATTATTCAGCAGAAGATCGTGAGCAACATGTTCTGGCTCAAGGTCTGTAACAACACTGGGCACATACTGAGTTATGCTGTGTGTTTAGAGTTACACTCACACTTTGTGGAAGCTTTACTCCACCACTAAAGTCTCACCAACCTTCAAGAGGCAGGCAAAAACCCAGCCTTAGTTTGTTTCTTCACTTCTGGTAGCTCCTAGATAGAAGTGTATAATTCTTGGCAGCAGTAAATAGTACTTTTTATGAATCTTAAATTAATTCATAATAAGCTCCTTAGTATTCCATAAAATACACAACATCTCAAAGTGTTAAGGGCTGAGCTAAAGATTTAGGATTTTTTTGAAACAAGAGATAATGACTGGAGCAGCTGCCCTACAAAGAGAGGCTGAGGGAGCTGGGCTGGTTCAGCCTGGAGAAGAGAAGGCTGGGGGGGGACCTCATTGCAGCCTGCCAGTCCCTGAAGGGAGCAGAGACACAGGAGGGGAATCAGCTTGTTCAAAGGGTAGACAATGGCAGGACAAGGGGGATGGATTAAAACTGAAGGAAGGGTTAGATTAGATATTAGGGGGAAGTTTTTTCCAGAGAGAGTGGTGAGGGGCTGGAACAGGCTGCCCAGAGAGGGGGTGGGTGCCCCGTCCCGGGGGGTGTTCACGGCCAGGTTGGCTGGGGCCCTGGGGCACCTTGTGTAGCTCCAGGCCTGGAGGTTGGTGGCCCTGCCTGTGGCAGGGGGGTTGGGGCTCTGTGATCCTTGGGGGCCCTTCCAACCCATACCAGTCTGTGATTCTATGATTGGATTTTGAAACATGGGGTTGAATGAGAAATGAAGAGGCAGAAAGTCCCCCAGGGTGGTGTGAGAGGCTGCCCGCACACCCCAGCTGCCTTCAGCACACCAGAGTCTTCAGAACCTCTAAAGAAATGGCTCTGCCAAACCCAGAAATGGAACAGTTTAACCCATTTTGAAGCCCTGCCAACACCAACGCATCAAACCAGAGTCTTTGCCTGTACCTGTCTCCCCATCCCTAGCACGATCACACAGCATCATTAAAGCAGTTCAGGACCATCCCAGAAGCATGGGACCCAGGAGCAGCAGATGTGTGGGCATCAGGGTGAGATGAACCCCCTGCCTCTCCTGCGGGGAAGATCCTTGGCTTGAGCAGGCCAGCACCCATACACCCCTATCACCAAAAGGTTGGGGTGATGCCAGGTAGCTGTAGGACCTGTGCTGAGACGTGTTCATCAAAAGGCTGTGTTTTAATTACCCAATTACACAGAACCCAACGACCCAGCTCTGAAGTTTTGCAAACACAAGCCTCCTTCCTGGCACAACCCACTGCAGCGGTTCAATTCAGGAGCCACGTGGAGGGCAAGAAGGTTTCTTCTTAAACCCTTCCAACAACATCAATAACAGGCCTAGTGAGGAGCTTCAGTTAGCTTTGTGCTCATTAAATCACAGCTGCTTCCCTGTGATGAAGTATTAGATCAGACCTCACTAAAACCACCTCTGTGTGTGGATGCATACAAACAGGCTTTTTCCCTTTGTTCTGCCAAACAAACTCTTAAGAGAAAAGTGTTTATATTCAAACTAAGTAGAATTAAATGTCAATTAACAGTTAATGATAGTCTTACGATAACATTTCAGCTCTAGCATAATCCCATAACAAACTGACTGCAGAGCTGACATTGTTTTGGTTTCAGCTGTTGTTTTGCCTTGGAAAGAAACTCCAGTGAATTAAAAAACCTAAAGGATCTTAAGCTTTAACAACCCCATTGAAAACACTCCTGAGCTTTGCTATTTCATAGAATCATAGAATCATAGAATGGTCTGGGTTGGAAGGGACCCCAAGGATCACAGAGCTCCAACCCCCCTGCCACAGGCAGGGACACCAACCTCCAGGCCTGGAGCTACACAAGGTTGCCCAGGGCCCCAGCCAACCTGGCCTTGAACACCCCCAGGGACGGGGCACCCCCCCCCTCTCTGGGCAGCCTGTTCCAGTCCCTCACCACTCTCTCTGGAAAGAACTTCCCCCTAATCCCTAATCTAGACCTTCCTTCCTTTAGTTTTAATCCATTTCCCCTTGTCCTGCCATTATCTTCCCTTTCAAAAAGTTGAATCCCCTTTGCTCAAAAGGAGGCCAACACACCTCATCTCACTTGCCTAGCTGCTCATGCAGCTCTGCATAGAAGAGAAAAGGTTTGGGGTTTGTTTATCTAGTTATTAATTAGTGCTTCTTTAACAAAAACTGATGGCCTTTTTTTTCCTACTCCTCTAGTCATTCATAACCTCTTTGGATCAGAGGTAACACAGAACCTATTTAGCCTATCTGGAACCACAACACTGTTTGATTTGCAGAACATAAACTCATTTCTCAATGAAAGGGACGTGTTTGTTTTCAGAGCTGTCTGAAATACAGAAAACAATCCAGTAACTGAAGAAATAAAACTAGGTAAAACATGCTGTAGTTAACACCCTTCATAGCATTTTGCACTCACGTTCTTGCTAGAGCAAGACTTCTTTGTGCAGCCCATCTTGCACCATGAGAAAGGACAGAGCAGTTTTGATGGGTAAATCAGAAACAGTTTAACATTTATTTTTAAGATTGTCTGTTCCTGTGTGCCTTTTTGGAAGACTATAATAGGCTTCAGAAGCTCTAAAAATGGTTCTGGAAAAAAAATAATAAATAAGCTTAACCATTTTTAGAAGCACTTGGCAATACTAAGGCTTTAAACCAGAGCTTCTGCCTGAACTTGGTGCTTCTTTTGTGAAGACCTCAAATAACTCTACAAAAAGCAGCAACTGATACAGAAAGGAAGACTAAACTATACCCTGCTCTAAAGCAACTGATTTCAGATCTTTGCTAAAATGTATTGAAGTATAAATACACCTGAGTTTACAAACACACTTCAGAGGCCTGAGTTTATTTCTATATGAATTTACCTTTAGCTTGCAAGGAGCGATTCATGATTTACCACATCACCTAAATTCTATCTGCTATGCAATAAGCATTTGACTACTTTTAAAAAAGAAAATAAAACACAACAGCTAGATGTATTCATCTTTTTTCCACCATTAATCTAATGAGACAGGGGCAGGTGAAGCTAGAGTGGGCTGCAAACACCCTCTGGAGCGTTCTGCAGTACAGCACACATGATCCAGGTCATTTGCTATAAAAGGAGAGTGCATCCTTATCCCTTCTCCAAAGGCCAACACTACCACAATCAGCTGCTTACATAGTATCACAGAATCCCAGGGGTTGGAAGGGCCCTCCAGAGCTCCTGGGGTCCAACCCCCTGCCAAAGCAGCTCCCCAGCTCATATTGCACAGGGCGGCGTCCAGACGGGGCTGGAATCTCTCCAGAGAAGGAGACTCCACACCCCCTGGGCAGCCTGTCCCAGGGCTCCCTCACCCTCACTGGGGAAAAGTTCTGCCCCAGGTTGGGGTGGAACTTCCTGTGCTCCAGTTTACAGCCATTGCCCCTTGTCCTGTCCCCACAGACACTGAGAAGGGGCTGGCCATTTCCCCCTGCATCCCAACCTTCAGATATTTATAACCATTAATAAGGTCCCCCCTGAGTCTTCTTGTCTCCAGGCTGGACCCATGAAGAAGCTGGATTAAAGATTTTAGGCCTGTGATTGGCTCCGTATCACTCAACTCAAGGGTGTACATAACTAAATACCCCACACAGGCATTTAAACAGCATGTCAAATGTTAAAGGTGTTAGAATAAACAAGCAGGAGTCAAGAAAAAAATGAATCAGATTTAAGAATAAGACATGCACAAAATTAGAAAGGTGAAGGATTGATCAATGGCAAACAGCAGGGTGATGGTACAAGAATAAAACTATCCTTCACTGCAAGGAGAATACCATGTTGATGGAGGCCTCACACAGCTGTTAGAATCATAGAATCACAGACTGGTCTGGGTTGGAAGGGATCCCAAGGATCACAGAGCTCCAACCCCCCTGCCACAGGCAGGGCCACCAACCTCCAGGCCTGGAGCTACACAAGGTTGCCCAGGGCCCCAGCCAACCTGGCCTTGAACACCCCCAGGGACGGGGCACCCACCCCCTCTCTGGGCAGCAACCCAGTTAGCCACACCACCTCATCCCTTCTCTTAAATCCAGCACTAACACACTTCTTAAAGGAGTGGCAAAACTGAAATTCAGCTTGGAAGGATCAACAGGATCAGCGAGCCACAGGATCCACAGCACACCAAGCCCAACAGCAGGGCCCCTGCCCAGAGCTAGGAGGTGTAAGGAATGGAGCAAAGAATCCCTAAGGATACAAAACCTGACCTCACAAAACTCTTTGTAATGCTTCCATCTAACCTCTCCAGCAATTAAAGACTTTAGGACAACCTAGGGCAAACTGATGTATATTTTTGTACAATAAAGGTTTATTTTCTTTCATTTAGACCATGTTACAGTCTAGCTCTTCAAATTGTATCTCAAGAAAGAGAATAATACAGAGCCTGCATTTAAGATAACATCTATGGTCTCAATAAAATATGTGAGCCAACTTGTTATGGCTCATTGTGATCTAGCCATGATAAAACAATTGTCTTTGAAGGCACTGGCTGTCAACAGAAATGATGAAGAAATTATTTTAAACAATAGTCATTTACCTGAATTTTTCTGGTCTTACTGGAGCTGAAGAGCAGAACCAGCCCCACGCTGCTTGTTACTTACACAGAACACTACCACTGAACCAGAAGCAAACAGAAACTGCATGACATTAGTTCATGCTAATTGGGAGCTCTCCCATCTCCTGCTTGTTGAAGGCTGCAGCAAGACCAGAGATGTGGGGCTGTAAGGAATCTGGGGCCTCAAGCACCAGGGGAGGCGAAGGCAAGAGGGAGGGTAAGGAACTGAACGTGTCCTCTGGAAGTCAACTTGGTCTCACAGAATCACAGCATCCCAGGGGTTGGAAGGGGCCTCCAGAGCTCATGGGGTCCAACCCCCCTGCCAAAGCAGCTCCCAGCTCATATTGCACAGGGCGGCGTCCAGACGGGGCTGGAATCTCTCCAGAGAAGGAGACTCCACACCCCCTGGGCAGCCTGGCCCAGGGCTCCCTCACCCTCACTGGGGAAAAGTTCTGCCCCAGGTTGGGGTGGAACTTCCTGTGCTCCAACTTGCAGCCATTGCCCCTTGTCCTGTCCCCACAGACACTGAAAAGGGGCTGGCCAATTCCCCCTGCATCCCATGCCTAAGATATTGATAAACATTAATAAGGTCCCCCCTGAGTCTTCTTCTCTCCAGGCTGAACAGCCCCAGCTCACTCAGCCTGTCCTCACAGGGGAGATGCTCCAGGCCCTTCATCATCTCCATAGCTCCTCTGGACTCTCTCCAGGAGATCCCTGGCTTTTTTATCCCAGGGAGCCCAGCACTGGACACAACACTCCAGGTGGGGCCTGACCAGGGCAGAGCAGAGGGGGAGGATCCCCTCCTGTGACCTGCTGCCCACACTCTTCCTAATGCATCCCAGGATCCCATTGTCTCTCTCAGCCCCCAGGGCACACTGCTGGCTCATGGCCACCCTGTCATCAATCAGGACCCCCAGGTCCTTCTCCACAGATTCTCAAATGCTTTAAGGTTACTGACACTCCAGAAAACTAGAAACAAGAGCCATGGAGGGCTGTGCTACTACCCATGGGGAGAACATGCTTCTACTGTTTTTTTAAGCTTCTCAGAAGCTTTATTGATTTACTCTGGATGTGAGCAGATACATTTCTCCTGGTATGAGTCAAGCAAGCAGTATGGAAAGTATATAATCAAAGGTGTTGCAAAGGGACATGAAGTCTGCTGTCCAGTGGAACTGACAGGAAGAACTCTAAGGTTCCTTTGCTCTTGGATTAAATGAATTGCTAAGAATTGCTACAGTCGTATCTTGACTGTTTTCTTCACTGATGTTAGTAGAAGCACACATCATTGACATCAGGGAAACAATGAAGGCACTGAACTGGAAGGATGAAATGTTGACATCATTTTTGCCTTCAGACTACAGCAGATAGTCCCCCCACAGCCTTCTCTTCTCCAGGCTGAACCAGCCCAGCTCCCTCAGCCTCTCTTTGTAGGGCAGCTGCTCCAGCCCTCTGAGCATCCTCATGGCTCCTCTGAACATCCAGTTACCTAAAGAGACTGTGTTGTTCTTTGAAGGAACAGCTGATACAGCTGATGAGTCTACGTGGTTTGTATCAACCATTGGTGAAGAAGGGTCGACCTTGACCATCACCAGAATCTATATAAACCCCCATCTATAATGCAAACCCATAAAAGGTGTTGAATTTCATGCCATAATCCCTGTGTCACCAGGATTTGTGTCACCTTGAAGAGGAGATCTGAAGAAATCTCTTCAGAGGTGGTGAAGAAATTGCCATTAGGAAAATGGACAAGCCATTCAGTCACCAGCAGAACTGCAGTGTATTATCCTACAGAATACAGCACCTCACAGTGATTCCAGAAATGTAGCCCCCTCCAAAGAAGTTGCATGCCCATTCCTCTCTAAAGGTATTATTAAGTTCCCAGTTATCTTAGTTGATAGGACAAAAAAGCAACCCCACTAAACCATTCTCCCTCCCAAAAAAAACCCCCAAACTTAGTATACCAACATACAGAAACTAGTCTGAGTTGCACAATTGGCTGAAAGAATCATTATTCAAATAAAAACTTGCTCTTAGCACTGGACAAACACACATTCCCCCATCTATGACCCCCCCAAAACCCGAAAGGGCACCTGAAGCATTGAAGTTTTCCCCATGACAGGACACACTGCAGAGATACTGATGTACCCAAGGACTCTTACCCCACAGCTAAAGGCAACTTCTATGTTCTCCATTTCAGCTGGAAGTATTTTCCAGGTTTATCAACTTCCATCACCTCAAATGCTTTGCCAAAAGTTTTCTTATCTAAAGCTCAGAAAACACGTTACAGCTCCCTAAAACACACTGAATAACTAACAGGCCTATGGGAGTTACATGCACTGGCAGATTTCAGGTTATTTAAGCTGTTAATTAGTAATTTGTGAAAATAGGTTTTGTTGAAAGCAATAAAATTATAGGTGCACAATTTTCTAAGTTTATTCCTTCCTTTAGTCTGTTATATATTACATAATTGTTCCATTGCTCACACAACAGTGGATTTGCTGTTTCTGGGAAAACACATAACTGCATCCTTCCTTCCTTTCATAGAATCCCAGACTGGTCTGGGTTGGAAGGGACCCCAAGGATCACAGAGCTCCAACCCCCCTGCCACAGGCAGGGCCACCAACCTCCAGGCCTGGAGCTACACAAGGTTGCCCAGGGCCCCATCCAACCTGGCCTTGAACACCCCCAGGGATGGGGCACCCACCCCCTCTCTGGGCAGCCTGTTCCAGCCCCTCACCACTCTCTCTGGAAAGAACTCCCCCCCTAATATCTAATCTAACCCTTCCTTCCTTCAGCTTTAATCCATCCCCCTTGTCCTGCCAGTCTCTGCCCTTTGATCAAGCTGATTCCCCTCCTGTTCCTCTGCTCCCTTCAGGGACTGGCAGGCTGCAATGAGGTCCCCCCACAGCCTTCTCTTCTCCAGGCTGACCCAGCCCAGCTCCCTCAGCCTCTCTTTGTAGGGCAGCTGCTCCAGCCCTCTGAGCATCCTCGTGGCTCCTCTGAACCCTTTCATGAGGGTGCACTGAGATACACTGTCTCTGTACAAGCACACATCTACATACAAGAAAAAAACCCACCAGCCTCCCAGTTTTTAATGTAAAGGTTAAAGATGCATTTGCTCCCAAGCTCGTTTTATTAAACTTCTTTTCCCCCTGATTAATGGTTAACTGGCAATAAGTTTGCCCTTTTTTAGGGATATTTATTGCACATCACAAGCATCGTGCTGAGAAGCACATACGTAATAAGGTTTCTTTCTATTTCCATGCTATCCCTTGCCAAAAAAGCACGGTGAAACCCATCTGGTGTACTTCCTGGCTGAGGTTAGACAAGAAAAGGAGACTCTACACAGCACTCTATCACTGCAAATGATACTGATTAAAGAGGATTTTGGAGATGGGAGTCCAAAGTGCTTACTCAGAGCAGGCATTCTGCCCCGTTGATATACTCAGATCAAATGTACACACAATATAACACACAGAGAAGAAATAATTATAGAATCATAGAATGGTCTGGGAGGGAAGGGACCCCAAGGATCACAGAGCTCCAACCCCCCTGCCACAGGCAGGGCCACCAACCTCCAAGCCTGGAGCTACACAAGGTGGCCCAGGGCCCCATCCAACCTGGCCTTGAACACCTCCAGGGATGGGGCACCCACCCCCTCTCTGGGCAGCCTGTTCCAGCCCCTCCCCACTCCCTCTGGAAAGAACTTCCCCCTAATATCTGATCTAAACCTTCCTTCCTTTAGCTTTAATCCATCCCCCTTGTCCTGCCATTATCTACCCTTTGAACAAGCTGATTCCCCTCCTGTTCCTCTGCTCCCTTCAGGGACTGGCAGGCTGCAATGAGGTCCCCCCACAGCCTTCTCTTCTCCAGGCTGACCCAGCCCAGCTCCCTCAGCCTCTCTTTGTAGGGCAGCTGCTCCAGCCCTCTGAGCATCCTCGTGGCTCCTCTGACCCCTCTCCAACAGCCCCACATCTCTCTTGTGTTGGGCCCCAGCTCTGGACACAGGACTCCAGCTGGGGCCTCCCCAGGGCAGAGCAGCGAGGGACAATCCCCTCCCTGTCCCTGCTGCCACCCCTCTGCTGATGGAGCCCAGGATCCCATCGCCCTTCCCAGCTGCCAGAGCCACTGCTGCCTCATGTTCAGTCTCTCCCCCACCACAATCCCCAAGTCCTTCTCAGCAGGGCTGCTCCCCAGGAGCTCTTCTCCCAGGCTGTAGCTGTGGCTGGGATTCTTCCAGCCCAAGTGCAGCCCCTGACACTTGGCAGTGTTGAACCTCACTAGGTTCCCCTGGGCCCATCTTTCCAGCCTGGCAGGACTCCTCTGGATGGCTCCTTTCCTTCTAGGGTGGATGACCAAGAGACATGCAGGTCTGGAATGTGGTCAGGAAGGTTCCTGAGGGTGAAGCTTCAGAGAATTGTTTCTGTAGGTTGGGTTCCAAATGTACCTTCAAACATACCAATTCTCTGTATCAATGCTTTTCATTTTATGCCAGTTTTATCAATGAAGCATCTACCCAGAAAAGCCAGGATGCCTTTTCTGTACCATGTACAAGAGGTGCAAGTGCTCTGATACAGAATGCACTTACACTTTCTCAAGGAAAAGAGGTGCTGCCCTCTTCCTTTGCAGATGGAATACTTCTATATAATACTTTAAATGTACTAGATTCTTCATTAAAGACATAAGAAATGTTCTAGATGTTCTTCCTTTTACCTGTCAAGCCAACTGATGCAACACATAACGTTACTTTACTGTGTGAAGGAGCATAAGTAGTCAGGCTGGTGGTAAAGTCAGTTGAGATGATGCAAATGGATCCTGATACAAGGGGGAAGAAGGGCCACCACAATATCAGCCTTAAAGGGAAGCAGAAATATCTGATCCATGACTTATTTTGAAGGGAACAGGGGTAGGCAGAACACCCAGGAATGGCTGCATCCTCACTATATGGGGAAAGTAGGTATTTCAGAATTACAACCAGCTTAATATCTATGAAAAAAGGGCATATGAACTATAACCAAAGCCTGTAACTGTCAAACACACAAGAAAAGACAGATCCACATGAAAACTGAAGTACAGAATAATTACAGGCAGTACCAACACAACTTACATGGGTCATGATTAAAATAAAGCAATCCAATTCTATCTCTTAATGCCAAATTTTGGGGAAAAAAAACAACCCTATTTGCAGCATGAATGCTAATACCACCAGGTATTAGCAACCTAGGTTGAACCTTAGCAACCTAGGTTCAGACATAATCATAGAATCATAGAATCATAGAATGGTCTGGGTTGGAAGGGACCCCAAGGGCCACAGGCAGGGACACCAACCTCCAGGCCTGGAGCTACACAAGGTTGCCCAGGGACCCTTCCAACCTGGCCTTGAACCCCCCCAGGGACGGGGCACCCACCCCCTCTCTGGGCAGCCTGTTCCAGCCCCTCTCCACTCTTTCTGTAAAAAACTTCCCCCTAATATCTAATCTAACCCTTCCCTCCTTTAGCTGTAGTCCATTCCCCCTTGTCCTGCCATTATCTACCCTTTTAAAAAGTTGAATCCCCTCCTGCCCTCCACACAACATAGTTTCCCTTGCCTCCCTCAGGAAGCTTGCTCGTGCTGCTTCTAAGGAGCATTGCTTCCAGAGCTCCACAAAGTGGTGTTCTCAATAGTAAAAACACAGCACACAGCCCAGAGCCCAAGGTACAGCTGGGCTCCTTAACCCCCTCCCAAGCAGGAATAGGAGAGTTCCCTCTATTGTGAAGAGAGAGCAACGTGCCAGTGGGGCAGCTTGCAAGAATAACTAGGCTTAGGTCCAAGCCGTCCTAGGGTTCAGACCCTTCTACCACCTAAAGCAACAAAACGAGGGACCTTACTCAAGCTAGAAGTTCCCTTGTATTTGACTAGAAAAAACCAGGAGCTTCCAGATCATATCATCTCAAAGTCCTAATCACTTTACAGACTTTACTTTCCTCTTCCATTGATTAGCAAGGTAACATCACTTTGGCTCATCTCAGGTAAATTCAAGTACAATATTCTGAATTTTAAAAGTTCATACAGCAAAATCTCCACAGAATTGGCCAAGCTGCCTTCTGTGAATCAGAGTCAAAAGGTATTTCTACCCATCCCACCCCCACCCCCCATTAGTTTTGGTATGACAGACATTAAACTGCATCTAGAGATGCCCAGAGAAGTAATGCCCAGAGCATCTAGAGTGCCCAGAGCATCTAGAGATGCCCAGAGAGGGGGTGGGTGCCCCGTCCCTGGGGGTGTTCAAGGCCAGGTTGGCTGGGGCCCTGGGCAACCTTGTGTAGCTCCAGGCCTGGAGGTTGGTGTCCCTGCCTGTGGCAGGGGGGTTGGAGCTCTGTGATCCATGGGGTCCCTTCCAACCCATGCCAGTCTATGATTCTATGATTCAATGATCTAGTCAAACCCCAGCATTTTATATTAGCAGGAACTGTATTTCAGCCACAAAGTCAGAGATTACATTTCAATAAAACAGTTTCCCTTTAGCTGGGGATCAGGTTCTCTTGTGGAGGCAGGTTTGTTTTGTTTTCTTTGAGTCTTAAATTCAACAAAAAAACTCCCCTTTTATTGTGTAGATGTCTGGGGGGAGGCCAAAGCAAACAGTCTCACCAGCTTCATTCTCTGCATCTTCACATCTCCCTGGAGCTCTGTTACTTCTTGGACTGACATTAAAGGCCCAATTAGAAACACCAGGAGTTTAACAGATATTTCCCCATTCTTCCCTGGGCTTTATGAGTGTAGTAGAAACATTGTTCTTCAGAAAAAAAATACCCCTTAAATGAACACAACACTGTGTTCTGCAGCCTACAGACAGATTTTACATGTTTAGGGATAGAAAGAGTGACTGGCACAGACTGACTTGTAGCTGAGACCATCTCTGAGTCTGATAAACTGTTCTAGAAATGAAATATCCCCCCTCTTCCTTTTCTAGATGATGGGTCATTAATATTTGCATCACTATCCTTATTTTAGGGTATGAGCCTCAGTCTGCTACTCATTAAATCTGCAATTTTAATTTCCAGAGATAAATCTCATCCTAAGCAAACCAGATCTCCTTTAGCTAGTAGCTAAACCTCTGGCTGTTTAAAAACATCACTTCCAGGAACTACTAGATACACAGTCCAAACCTAAGAAATTGCATCTACATAGAACCATAGAATGGCATAGATACAAAATAGACCAGGAATGGTGCAGGTACAGGTATCTTATGGATAATTCTGTAACTCTAATCCACTGCCACTTCAGAACTGAGTAAGGCTGAATTCAGTGAAGGACACCCTGCTTTATCATGCTGTCCTTAATTGCATTCCACTTTATTTGCAACCAGTTAAAGGCTTTGGGAGAAGAGGTATTGTTGTGTCATTGGAAAAAGCAGAACTGAGAAGGATTCTACCTCAGCTTCAGAGAAGCCAAGTGAAACCATCCCATCCAGCATACACTAAAGTATTTTAAAAATATGCTAATCTTAAGCATTAAGGGAACATCTTCAAATGGTGATTGTATCTTAAAATAATCTCACTAACTGCTGAAACCTCAACTCTAGATATATTTTTGTCTCAGGAATCACAGACTGGTCTGGGTTGGAAGGGACCCCAAGGATCACAGAGCTCCAACCCCCCTGCCACAGGCAGGGCCACCTACCTCCAGGCCTGGAGCTACACAAGATTGCTCAGGGCCCCAGCCAACCTGGCCTTGGACACTTCTAGAACACATACTGACTCTCAAACACATTAGAAATCTTGCAGAACTTCAGTAAAGTGGTTCTTGTGACTCTATTACTAAAGCAATAAAATCAGAGTCTTTTTACTATTTGTTTAGTAATAGCACTTGACAGCCACAGAGCACTGTAACAGTAAACTAAAACCCACTTACATTTTTACTATTCTTACATTTTTTACTATTCCTGCTCCAAAAGAAGAAATAAAAGATATCACTCATCAAATTCTCATAAGAAGTAGTCATAAGTTTCCTCATCTTCTTGATGGAGTTTATATAACTGCCACTAGAGCTAGACACTTGACAATCCAATATTTAAATAAAAGGACAAAAAAAAAACCCCAAACCCCTGTACTAATAGAACCCATATGTGTTCAGGAACGTTTCCAATCACTCTACACTGCTGAGGTGGATGAAGGCAGAAATGTAAGAGCAGTTCCCAGCTGAAAACTCCAGAGCATAGAAAGAATCTGTCCTTTATGCATGATAAAATCTAGTGATACAGCAAAATATTGCTGCTGCAGTGTCCTCAAGGTGTGCCCTTTGGAGAGTCCTGCTGCCTGCTCAGGAGTGCTGCAACAATCCATTCAGGAAAAATCATTTACATGCACAAAACCAGCTCAACTGCTGAATCATGAAGTGTATAATAATGTGTTACAGCTTTTTTTTTAGCTTGATAATGCTATTATTGCCTTTCAAGTTTCCTCTGTAAATATGTTTGGGATGTTCCTTAATAGAGACAGTTACTTGGACAGGGGAATTATTAAATATTAAGTGGCATTATTCTGTAAGAGCTTGTTGGGTTGGGGTTTGTTTTAAACATAGAGACAGCTTTTTTTCACCTTGCTGCAAAAGCAGTGACCAACCTCAGACAGTTATAAGCATTATCAGCATTTCAGGGAAGGAAGCAACTACAGTGGGAAAACTGCTTCCATGGGAAATGTCAGCTGAGCCTTGTCCTGATCCCCTGTATCTTTCATCCCATACCACACCACTTCCAGAGGGCTCATCATGGGTTTGTTACATGCATCATCTACCTAATACAGAGGGCTAGTTTTTAATCTTTATTTTAGGTATCCTGCCTCTCTTTCTTTGAAGACTTCATCTGTTCTGAGTTAGATAAAAAAACCAAGCAAACTTAGAAGTGTTCTTTAAAATGATATTGCTTATGACACCTATAACATCCATATCTGAAGCCATGAAAAGCAGAATTATTTCTTGCATTGACAGGCCCAATAGAAATGCACAGCAGGATGAGGTCCTGGACATTGATGTGCTGGATTTCTATCCAGAGGCACTGCAAGTGGACACTGGTACTTTCATTCTTGGCTTTAAGAATGAGCTTGATGAGCCTGGAAGCCTCAAAGAGCACTAGAAGGACCCTCTGAAGTTGTATAAGTTTGGGCAAGGAAAACAGAAGCCTTCCACAAGCAAGGGTGCAAGAAAAGCTTGTGATGGTTTGATTCCAAAGGTCTACCTTGCTCAATAGTGAGGGTTTTCCTGTTGCTAGATTCATGAGAAGGAACAAAAGACTAGGAGAAAAGACTAGGAGAAAAGAACAAGACCAGGAATTCATCTCCAGAACATCTCCTTTCAATTTGCCATTTGGGAGGTATGGGAAGTAGAGGTGATCCTCCCCCTCTGCTCTGCCCTGGTCAGGCCCCACCTGGAGTGTTGTGTCCAGTGCTGGGCTCCCTGGGATAAAAAAGCCAGGGATCTCCTGGAGAGAGTCCAGAGGAGCTACGGAGATGATGAAGGGCCTGGAGCATCTCCCCTGTGAGGACAGGCTGAGTGAGCTGGGGCTGTTCAGCCTGGAGAAAAGAAGACTCAGGGGGGACCTAATTAGTGTTTATCAATATCTTAGACATGGGATGCAGAGGGAATTGGCCAGCCCCTTCTCAGTGTCTGTGGGGACCGGACAAGGGGCAATGGCTGTAAACTGGAGCACAGGAAGTTCCACCCCAACCTGGGGCAGAACTTTTCCCCAGTGAGGGTGAGGGAGCCCTGGGACAGGCTGCCCAGGGGGTGTGGAGTCTCCTTCTCTGGAGAGATTCCAGCCCCGTCTGGACGCCGCCCTGTGCAATATGAGCTGGGAGCTGCTTTGGCAGGGGGTTGGACCCCAGGAGCTCTGGAGGGCCCTTCCAACCCCTGGGATTCTGAATCAGAGGACTTCCAGCAAACCCAGTGGATTTTTCTTCCACAAATGTACCTACTCATTTTTTCAGCCCTCACGTAGTCACCTACAATATCCTGCTATAAGGAGTTTGGTAACTCACCTGACTTCTGCAGAACTGCTTCCTACACCCTAGCAGCTTCACTTGATGCCCACTGGTGATGTCTCCTTGAGAATGGAAACAAGCCAGGGGTCTCAGACCCATCTGTGGGAAGCAGGAGAGCACTGCTTTCTAACCTAGGGCTGGGGAGAATATTTTAAGTGCTACACTTTTATTAAAGCAGGTGAAAATCTTCTTGCATATTCCCAGAAATGAACTTGGTGTTCTGACTACTGGTAATGTAGACCACAACACTGGAACTTTTCCAGGCAGACCTTCCCAATGAGAAGTCCTACCCCTCCCTAGCCCTGCTTGCAATTGGATCCACATTAGTCTGTGGAAATGGCAGAAAGTCCAAGCAAGTCCTGAACTGCTCCCTAAAGGTACCTACTTTCAACTGCAACAGCCCTCACCACTCTCCCTGGTCTTTCACAGGATGCAACACACAAAGCTGGGGTACCTGATGGAGTGATCTTCAAATCTGAAGTCAGCAAAGCTAAAAACTCTTCGTGCCTACCTTCAGTCTGTTGAGTTCTCATCTTCAAACCACACTGGCTTTTCTCACACAATCACAAGGTTGGGAAAGACCTTTAAGGATCATCAAGTCCAACCATTCCCATCCTGAGCTAAACCAGATCCCTCAGTACCTCATCTACCCTTTGTTAAACACACCCAGGGAAGGGGACTCAGCCCCTCCCTGGGCAGCCTGTGCCACAGCCCCACAACTCTGCCAGGGAAGAACTTTTCCCTCCCATCTGAGCTGCCCCTGCCCTGGCCCAGCTTGAGCCCATTGCCCCTTGTCCCANGAGGAGCCCAGAACTGGACCCAGCACTCGAGGTGCAGCCTCACCAGAGCCCAGTCCAGGGGCACAATCCCCTCCCCAGCCCTACTGGCCACACTATTTCTGATACAAGCCAGGATGCCATTGGCCTTCCTGGCCAAAATTCTGGTTTTAATTCTGGTTTCCCTTGTTTGGCTGAGAGCAAAGTCTGAAGAGACAGGCCAACAGTCTCCATTCAGGCTGCAGGTACAAGATCAATATTCAATACACTGTCAGTAATTTGTGACTTAATTAAAATATTAGGCCAAAATGTGACTTCCAGTATGTTTTTTCCTTATTTTGATACAGTAAAAAACCATGAAAATGAGAACTTTAAGTAGAATCATAGAATTGTAGGGGTTGGAAGGGACCTCAAGAGATCATTGGGTCCAACCCCCCAAATGATGTGTGCAGCTGCCTCCAAAGAAGCTAATTCTGTGTGAGGATCCTGTCTTGTCTTAAACACAAAACACACTCTAAACTGCCTGTCTGCAAGAGGAGAGATGATCTCAAAGCACAGAAGGAGCTTAAATTTTATCCATCAAGAGCCCAGATATTTCAAGGTGCTGATGATTTTAGATGGGATGTGAAGTACTGAGACACCTACGTTCCCTGGAAGTCTTAACTTGGGGTGTTTATATCCTCTTGCAGATCTGGCCTGCAGCATGTTGCTAGGCTGCCAATAACTGCCAGGCAACAAATCACAGCACGTAGATTGAAGTCACACTTATAAGGCAACATATTGAGCATGTTTTATTGTTAAGAAATCAATAATCTGTGTTGTTATAATCAAATGTATAATGTGATCCTATTTTTCTGATGGGGTTGGGACAAAAAGAAAAGAACAAAACCCCTGTAAATCATAGAATCATAGATTGG
>VZTU01010751.1:0-67054 GCA_013400835.1 Zapornia atra | reverse complement strand
GGGCCAAAACCACCACAACTACTTAAACAGAACAAACTCTTCAAGTGCCTCTCAGTGACACACTTCTTTCATGGTTGGTGCTTGCTCTAGCAAACCTGGGTAATCTACTGTACCTGTGAGAGTTAGATTAATCCATCCATGGTTTGCCATGTTTGCCAGTGGAACACCCAAAACGATGTAAAACTTTTGGGGTACTTTTCATTTCCAAAGAAAAAGTCAAAATCTTCTGCTATGTGTCTTACGAAGCTGGAATTATCTCTGAGAGATAATTTCAGTTTTCCCCTTGTGAAATCCCCGAACTTTGCACACTTTAGTTTTAGACAGCTTCCAAAGACAAGGCAGTGGACTTGCCAACTAAGTTGCCTTTTGCTTCTTTATGCCATCCTGGTTAAACGTCGCCGGTCCAGTTCTTCGATTTCTGTTCTCCTTAGTTCTCTTGAGTCTATGACAACAGCTTCTGAGTATGCTTGTTCAGGAAACCTTTGTTAACTCTTATGGGATGTAGCACAATATTATCACATAGTTTTCTTCCCAGGTGGGGATACATTAAAATCAGTGCAACTCAATGTGGGAATTCAGCAATTCGGGTATTTCCAGCAGAATCATTTTATCCTTTTGAGTCCTCAGTCCTGCTGTTCATAAAATAAATGGCTTCCACATATAAAGTAACTTAGGCTTTCCTTAGAAGAATAAGCTGTTACAAGTAAAGAAAAAAGATTTGTCTTCCAAAAAAAAAGAGAAATGGCAGATGGGAGGAAATGTAACAGTTAACGTAGAGCCAATTCTTGAAATAAGCAAAGCTAGCAAAAATAAATGTGGAAAATAAAACCATTTGCACAGATTTAAAAGAGTAATAAGACAAAATTGCAGAGAAAAGCAAAGCAAGTAGGAAGCCAGGAATGATGGGAGGCATTACTTACTGTCTGTGAGAAATGAACTGAACTCTTTAGACGTATTTATTTCAGCATCAAACGAATGAATAAGGACTTTTAAAAAAGTTGCCTCGTTTGTAATTTCCTATTTATTCTAAAATGAATGTTGTATTATTTTGCTTTATTCTATATTAATGACTTGGATGCAAGACTGATGTAATTTGCGAGATACCAGACTGATTATATATTCTTCAATATGAACACAGATTGCTGAGCAAACTTGTTCTTGGAAACCAAGATTTATCCTGCTGATCTAACGATGATATACTTCTGCCCCAAAATTGTATTTGTCTTACTGACATTGTTATCTCATACATGAATACAAGAGTGCTGTGCTGACTCAGCGCAATGTCCTCTGCAGTTCACTTCACTCTTCTGCTTAAAAATCAAGTCGCATTCCAGAAGGATTTGTTCTAAACAAAAAAAAATACTCTGCTTTATTCTTCTGAGCCAAGATCTAGATCTTGGTAGTGTCTGGCAATGAATTTCACAGTCTATTTAGATTTTTTTTTCCCTCCACCATGGAAGTACCCATTTCAACTTGCAATGACTGCACCTGTGATAGGTTCATGTGGATCACAAGTATTGGCCAACAGCTTTGTCCACAGCCGAGAACACAGAGGAACCTGGGGACTTGCAAAGACGTGAGCCACCATCACTGGCATGCTTACTGGAGTTTTCTGCCCCCAGTGCTTACAGCTTTGCCTTGCAGAATGACATCAGTGGTAGAGGATTTTTAAACTCTGAAGTTGCAGTACTGACTCCTCTCTGGGACATTCACATTTTGGAGTCAGACAGAGGGTCCTGGCTATTCACAGTCTGTTAGCAGAAAGATGTAGATGTTCTCAAGCCTGATCATTTTTCTGAGTTGAGGGATTTTATATTGGCTAAAAATAGGGGCTCCATTCTGGATATGCTGAGATGGGATGTCATGACTGACTCAGCCAACCTTAACATAAGCAGTTGCTGGGCTGGGGGGCTGCACAACCCTTGTGCTCCATTAGCCCTGCCCCATAACTGTGTGCCAATCACAAGATGGGACGATTCTGAACAACTCTGAATGTTCCAGGAGCAAATTCCCCGCTCTAATGGTAGGTCCACATGCCATCATTGAATTTTGTGGGACCTGTATTCATTCTGAGTAACTCTAGACATCTGCAGCATAGACTGACATAGCCAGTGGGAGCCCTCTTTATTGTCAGGTTGGAGAAAGGTATTTTCAAAGTAAGAGCCATCCACAGTTTCAGTTCCAGACTTTGGAATAAGAGGAGTTGTGCCTCTGAAGTTCCTCCTTTAGACATATCCACACTTTAGATGTCTGCATCTGGTAAAATGAATCCTGCCTTGACTCACAGTCTCCATCTGAATTACTGTTGTTGTCTCTCCCCTCCCTTCAGAGCGCAATCTTTTATTCCTGCCCAGCTCTGGTGTTAAGATGCATTGATTTTAATTGGGCATATCAGACATAACACAGCAACAAATAAGTAATCAAAGCTGACCTCAAGGACTTTGCATGTTCTTTCCTTTAATCTTTTCCTGCATGACCTCAGGAAAAACAGATAAATGGCCACCGTTCTCTCTCTTTGCATCCACTCTCCAAGTGGTGCTTTCTGATTTCATTAGCTTTTCCTTTTTAAATACTCATCTCACTTTTTTTTTATTATAAAAGCAAATAATTAGTGTTGTGCCTGATATTTTGCTTAGACAAATATGTATACACAACACATATATGTGTGTTTTGCTTCACATTACTGTCAGGAAAAAGGGGATATTTTAGGTTACATTGCTTTCTCAAGGCATTAATCGCATACTTATTACCCTCCTATGCCTGCTGCCTGAGGATTTCACTGGCAATTTTCCGTCTCTTTTATCCTGGGGGTAGGAAAGGCAGTTCTGAAGACCTGAGGCTAGATGCCTTCATCTGTCACGTTTGGCTGCAGAAGCATCTGACTATTTCTCTTCAGAGCTGCAGCACTTTGAGGAGTCTGATGCTGTTAGGTCTTGTTTCAGAGCAGCATTGTGCCTGGAAAAAGGAGCTGGGAATGCCTGAAATTCAGAGGAAGAAACACATGGAGGTACATGGTCTGAGCCTGCAGTGCCATGGAATCTTAGAATCCTAGAATCTCCTGAGCTGGAAGAGACCCCTAAGGATCATCGAGTCCAACTCCTGGCTCGACACAGGCCCAGCCAAGTCAGAGCATGGGACTGAGCGCATCATCCTGACACTTCTTGACTTCAGCCCAGCTCGGTGCTGGCACCATTTCACTGAGGAGCTTGTTCCAGTGTCCATCCCCCCTCTCAGTACAGAACCTCTTCCTAACATCCAGACTAAATACCCCCTGTCGCAGCTTCATGTACGTGGTAGGGGAACGGTTAGACTAGTTGATCTTGGATGTTTTTTCCAACCTTAATGATTCTGTGATCCATGCTGTTCCCTTGGGTTCTATCCCCGGTCACCAAAGGGAGGAGATTGGCGCATCTCCTCATAAGACTTCCCCTCTAGACCCTTCCCTATCCTCACTGCCCTCCTCTGGACAGTGAGGTATTTTCCCACCCAAGCACATTTCTTGATTTCAGCCTTTTCCCTTCCTCCCTCCAACTTCTCCAAGCTCTGACTCCTCCTCACCATGAAATTTGCCAGGCTTGTTCCCAGCATTGCAGTGGACCCTGCTCTGTCTCCTTCCTCATCAAGAACAGTGGCAGCAGCACTCACAGAGATACATTTGCCTCCAGTAACATCCCCTCTCAAGCGACAGGATCAAATGCCTTGGGGCTAATTTTGGAAGCTGCAATCTGCCACTGCTCCTACAGGAACCGTACGTTAACCTGCAGCCTTTCACATCAGGTTTGAATACCTCACTATTTGGTACCTCCAGTAAATAACAGTTGCTAGAAAAAAATAGCTGCTAATCTTTCTGGGCAGAATCCAGAAATACACCTGACAGCTTTTGGGGCAGCAGAACTCAAAGGGGAGTTGGACATTCCTTGTGCTTCTGTGTGTTGCTTCTCAGCTGCAGCACAGGGATAGTTGTCTGCTTCCACCCTAGGATGATGTGAGATATCAAAAAAAACACCAAACAAAAGGTGCAAGTTTTATATCTGTTGCTTGAAATCAGTGTTCAATGATTTAAAACTCATAACTTTTCTTGCCCACATCCTTATTTATATTGTTCTGAATACAATGCTGCCTGATCCATCCTGAGAGCAGCTGGGAAGAAAAATCTCTGTTCCCTGGCTAGGGAACATACAGCGCAGGAGAATGAAAACATATGAATAGCACTTGAAATTGGTACATCCAGCCTGTCTCCTGAAGCAGTGACCATCAGCACTGATGGGAGTTAGATGGCAAGAGGGAGATTAGAAAACATCTGTGCCTTCATTGATTCCACTGGGAGGTTGTATACAAATAGTATTTCTTGAAAAACAACTGCCTCACAAAGGAAAGCTTTTGATTCATTGAATCACAAAACCAAGTTTAGGAGTTCTTGGCTTTGAGTACTTCTACACTGCCTGAGACTGGCAAGCAATGTGATAAACGGGGAGAAATGATGAATGGGAAGGAGTCCTGGAGAGAGGCTGCTGGAATTTCTGCTTTATTTTTGTGGAGTTGCTTCCCTGGTGAGCTGTAAGGAACAGCGAGCAGCACAAGGAGGGCAAGATCCTCTCTTCTCCCTGCAGATGACACGAGTGAGCATCTGTAATCAGGAGGAGGATTAGCTTCTGTGGGGCAGCTCTGTTTCCTTTGCACAGATGGGTTCACAGCTGTGGGGAGCAAGGGGTGGGAGAGGGACCCCCAGATTTAGCCCTCTCGTTTCTCTCCAGCATGCCAAGCAGAAGCAAGGGGAAAGCAAGGAGGGAAAAATAATTTGCCATTTATCTATAGATGCTAACAGATGCCTCTCACAGGGGAACAAATTGCCAACTTTGAGGCACAGTGTGTTCCTAGGTTTGCTTTCTGCTCAGGATATACTGTATCCCTAAATGAGCAGAGGAGGCTGCCTTGCAAGAAGCCAGGAAGATTAACAAGAGTGGAAGTGGTAGAAGGGAAGGTAAGTGTTAGAAATATTAAGAGAAAGGTCTGGCTAGGAAAACGCATTCTCATACATCTGGGAAAAAAATAATCAGAGACTCAGCTGTTCTGCAGGAGAGAGATACTTGAGAGCACTAGAAATGGAAAGAAAAAAAACCCCGACCCTGGAGATAGCAGTGGGAAACCAATTAGACATGGGCTTGTATTGGCACTAAAGAGTATGATTTTGGGGCTACACACAGAGGCAAAAACATTATGTTCCAAGGAGGTGATCCTCCAGCTGTATATGTCACAGGTGGAACCGTATCTCTGTCTCTGGTGTATCAATGCCAGGCTGATATGGATGAATTGGAGGGAATTCAGAGAAAAGTGTCATTAGAAAGGAAAGGGCTGGAGAGTGGAGGGTTTTTTATATACAAGAAAGATTAAAAATTTATTTTATATGGGTTGGTGGTGATTTGAGTTGGAAAGAATAATGTTCTACAAAAACCCAAAGGCAGTAAATAGCAGGGAGGAAAAAATAACATTTAGGGTATCAGAGTAGGTATATGAAGAGTATAAAGGATAAAGGAAGACACAGGCAAGAAAAATCCTTTGAGAACGAGAATGATAAATATGACTGAAATGGCCATAAGAGGGAAGTGGTAGGTGCCCATGATGATAACATTTTAGTACCCATTTAGCACTGGAATAGGCTACACAGGGGGGTTGTGGAGTCTCCATCTCTGGAGATACTCAAGACCCATCTGGACACCAACCTGTGCAATATATTCTAGGGAACCTGCTTTGGCAGGGAAGTTGGACCCGATGAGCTCTTGAGGTCCATTTCAACCCCTACAATTCTGTGATTCTGATCATCAGGAGCATCCAGAGATGCCCAGGGTAGCGGGTCCCAGGGCAAGCCTGGCCCTGAAGCACAGATCTCCAAGCAGATTATCTCCAAGCAAGACATCTCTGTTGATGGGCAGGAGACTTACTCTTTGGCCTGTAATGGGCCTCTGCCCCTAAACATCTTCCAAATGTGACATGTGTACCCATTCACCCTTCCTTATGCAGGTACAGTTCTCCCTCGCGCCATCAGTTTTGTTCAGAGGAAGCCTGGTTTGTAAGAGGATTTAGAGGACAAGGGTGTCCTCATGCCAAAGCCACCTGACAGCTCTCTCTCTTTACTCCTGAGCCAGATTCAGATCCCTTTGTGAGTTGTGCCTTACATGACCCCTTTTCTGCCACTACAGAGAGCAATCCTCCCCTCTTTCCCTTGTGCTCTCTTCCCTTGTGTGTATATACTAAAACCTGCCGAGGTCCCCTGCTTTTCCTACCATGTGATTGGTCTTTGCCTTATGGAATAAAGAAGAAGAGCAGACCTGGTTGCTGCTGCAGTCTTTACCCTGATGAGAGCTGTGCCTCTTCCCCTCCCTCCTCCTCAAAACCAAGTGTGAGTGTAAGGACCTGACTACACTGTTCTGGGCTCTCTTTTCCCTGCGCTGATGCTGTACATCTGCGATGCTCCTGCTTCCCTCGGGATCACTGCAGGGCCTGGTGCGTGTTTAGCAACACCACACAAATTTGCATCTCCTTGGCACTGTTGGGGCAGGGGTGGTGGGCCAAAGTCGGGCTGAAAGTGGGTCCCTGGGCCATGGGGAGTGGGGGAAAGGCCCTGCGTTGTACCTGCAGTTCAATATTTCCAACCAGAGCCCTTTTGATTAATTGCAATAGCTATGGAGATTTTTTTCCAGTGGTTTCTATGGAGATGATGACTTCTTTGATTGCAACTTTTATAGGGGGATTAATAAGAGTGCGTGGCCTTTCACTGCAGCACAGCTCAGTAAGCAGGGGCCATTAACGCCTGATAGCTGTGTAGGGACCTTTGTATTATTCAGCAATTAGTATTCTTCACTGATACCAAAACCACAAAGAATGGTGGAGTATCACTGGGGGGGGGATGAGAAAAATAGCGTCACCCATGCTTTGATGCACTGTTTGTCAATGAATGGCAATCCACCCATGTTTGGGAGGACATGTGTATTTGACTCTGTTCATCTCTTGCTCCTTTCTGTTCTGTTTTATAAACAAAGAAACCCCAATGCCCCACCCAAAGAAGGATTTTACTTCGGCTGTGAGCTTATGGGGGGCTCTAAGCTGTCTGTGGTTATGTGTCTGAAGCCTCAGAGGCACAGGCTGGGGCAGGGGCCTTCACACAAGCAAACAGATCTAGCCCCATTTTGAAAGAAATTGGACCCCAAAATCTGAATGCAGCACTGCAAAGCCTCATGCATTCACCAGCAGCAGTGAAGAAGCTGCTCTCGTCCGTGGAAAAGTATGAGCTAGGAAATGGTCAGAAGATAACCCCTCAAGAGAGAAAAAAAAAATACCCAAACCTCTGGGGTACATGCAATGTTTGCTTCAGAAAGCGTTGCCTAGCCACTACCAAACAGATCATTTCACTCCCAGAATCTGCAGGGTGGAATTTGTCTGTTAAATTTGAGCTGCGTGATACATCCTGTAAGGCACAAATGAGCAACGCAATTATTCGAAATCATTAAATGCTGAAGACCAGAGAGTTTTAAAAAAAAAAAAAAAAAGAAAGAAGTCAGACCTGTCTTCCCTGTCTTCTGTGTTTGTACATCTAAACTCCAGTTCTTGCTGCTTTCTCAGCAACACCAGGACCTGTAACATCGCAGCATGCTGTGGGTGTGTGGTGCAGAGAGAACAAGATGAGATGGGAGGTTGATGCCTGTCACCAGGATGTGTCCCAGGGCCAACCACAGGTGTAGCTTCTGAGAAGGCAGAAAAAATTATATCCCACCTTGTCCTACCAGAGAAACAGCCCCTGCAGCCGGTGGGCTTATGGCATCTATACCATACAAGATGGGTCCGAGCTGGCAGCCATCTCCACCTGCCCCAGGGGCAGCACCTGGCTTGGCTCCAGTTAGGAGCTCCTGGTCTGTGCTGCAGCATCTGCAGCAGCTCCTTGGCTGCCAGAAGTGGTGTATACCATGGGATTTGTGAAATCTTGAGAGGCTCATGCTTCTTGTTGCTTCTTTCTTTAATCTGTGGTTCAGGGCTGGACAAGAAATGCATTTTATTTTCTTCTGCGTGCTGGGAACGGACTGTGAGGAGCAGATTAGTTTTGGGAGGTATAATCTTAAGTATTCTTGGCAATCCAGTGGTGGGCAGGTCCTAAATCATGTGATGACTTGGTACACTTTCTTTGGTCGACCTTGTGGTTTGGTTTTGGGTTTTTTTATTTTATATTTTTTAAAACATTAGTGTCTATCAGAGACTTGCTGAAATGGGAGATGTGTGTTGCAAAGGCTGGAAATCATAAAATTAGAGATAAAACTAATTCTTTAAGACTGGTAAAATCCCATACTTGCAATTGTAGCCATTATTTTGCAATAAAGCAGCCAGCAGTCATTAAATAGCAGCTTGTATAACACTTCGGAAAGCTGGGAAAGTCTAAATTGTTGAACTGGGTGTTGCTGAGGTCTGTGATATCAGGATATACAGCCCTACAGTATCACTAGTGATAAGGCAATGGGACAGCAGTGAGATTTGGGAAGTAGTGGAAATGGAGGACCTGCTACAGACCAAATTCTGCCCTGAGCATAAGCTGAGACCCTCAAAAGCAGCCCAGAGACCAAGGAGCTACTGATAGGGGTTCCCTGTGTGCAGGCTGACAATAGCAACCATCTCCTCCAGGGAAAATGCATGCAACCTTGTTTCATGCTCATAAGCGTAATATATAACATTTGATTAATGAAGCGGAGGGTAAGGAAGAGTGGTTGGAGTTGGATACACTCTGGAAAACACTAGCCAGGCTTCTTGATCTTAAAAAGCATGATGATGTTTGGTATTTTAAAGAAAAGAAGGTTTGAAAGCTTGTCTCTGTGATGACAGAAGATAACATTTGGTTATGTCAGTAGTGGCCTTTGCAGTGGAAAAGCAAATATTTTCCTAGTAACACGAATTTGTGTAACGTGAAGTACCTGTGTTACCCATACATGAGGATGATTTTGGTGACAGGCAGCTTAGCAGTCTTTTTGTTCAGTTGGCAATGTAGCCCGGGGCAGCTGAACCACGACCTATTTTTTGCTTTGATAAGTCCTATCCCTGTGTTCCTCTGTTTTGTGAGAGATATAAAAAAGGATAGACAGTAATTTAATAAATAGGAACAGAAAAGAACTAAGAGTAGGAATTACTTTAAAGGTATTAGCAATGGCATCCCTGTGTCCACAGTGGCAAAAGGTTTCAGTAAGGATTACTGAAGCTGTCAAAGCTGGGGGAAGGATGGACTTGACTTCCTACAGGACTTATATTTGGGACTGTTAGTTCTCAGCTGCTTCTCGTCACCGTCATTTGGTCTCCATGAGACCTGCATATTATTTCAGAGATATTTTGTTTTGTCTGTTGATGGTAGAGAAGTTCTGGATGCAAACAGCATATTATTTGAGCACCTCTCCTATGAAGACAGGCTGAGAGAGTGGGGCTTGTTTAGCCTGGAGAACAGAAGGCTCTGGGGACACCTTATTGCAGCTTCCAGTACCTGAAGGGGCTACAGGAAAGCTGGGGAGGGGTTGTTTGTAAGGGCACGAAGTGATAGGGTGAGAGGCAATGGGTTTAAAGTAGAGCAGAGCAGGAAGAAATTCTTCACTATGAGTATGGTGAGACACTGGAACAGGTGGTGGAGGCCCCATCCCTGGAGACATTCAAGGCCAGGCTTGATGAGGCTCTGAGCAACCTGATCTAGTGAAGATGTCCTTGCTCACTGCAGAGGGTTTGGACTAGATGGCCTTTAAAGGTCGCTTCCAACCTATGATGCTATGTTGAATCCAAGGTACACAGACTAGCATGGAAAGAGTGACCTTGGTAGAGGTCCATCAGCAACTGCATCTGTGTAAGGACAAATGCACTGACACTGCTTATGCAATGCTGGCACATTTGTATCTGTGTTATGGAGTTTATGGAGTAACACTAAAGGTTGACATAAAATAAAACAGAGTATAAAACCGTTCAATTTAAAATCCAACCACAGCTTCATGTTGCAACATCTTTCCCCTTAACATCCAAATGACCCTAAATTCTGTGGCTTTTGGGTAAGCTAGGATCTGTGTTGGAACCAAATTTTGCAGCTAAATATAATTTCAAAGATCTTATTGCACAAATAGCCCTACACAGGACTCTTCTGCATTTTTAATTAAATTTTGGAGAAGCCATTTAAATGCTTAATGGATGCTTATATAAAAATCAATGGAAACTGTATCAAATTGGGCCAAATGTGCTTAAAAACCCTTACTATGGATTTGGATCTTACTCCAGGCTCTGATTTGAAAATGTTGATCAGTCATAAAAGTGACTAATAATACATTTTATTGTGGATTCCAATAATGCCTGAGTACACAATCATCAAGTAAATAGAGTTTTTCTTCCCATTATCTTAATCTGAAAGAGGACTGAGCCATTAAACCAACCTAAATAATAAAGAAACATATAATGCTCCCCATGAAAGTGTTTGCAGCTGCGTTCTTCCACCACGCGTACCGTGAGGATTCCATTATAGTAAATTGGAGCTGTTAGTGTCACAATATTGCCATCATTAACGTGTTCAAAATATGAGTCAGATCCCCAGCACTCCTTGATGCTCTAATATCATAAATGTGTGTAGTGCTTTATTTTTAGTTCTGGTTTCTAGGCTTTAGTGGGAAAACGTCCTGTCCCAATTGAGCGTGAAATTTTGAGGGTCACATCCAGACTGGAGTACTGATACAGACACATTCCTCTTTTCCCTTGGTCTCTCCACTTAGCTTCTCCTTCCAGGGTTAAGAGGATTTTGTCTGAGCTCCAGTGTCTCCAAGCCTCATAACCACTGCCTGCTGCCTTCCACCATGTTGTCATCTTCTTGTTCGTTTCTTCCCATCTCCTAAGCGTACCTCCTGTGTGCATCTCTTCTGCCTATGGCCCTTCTTTTGTGTGAGAGGTGGTGCTACCCCACCTGTATCTCATGGGCTGAGAATGGCAGCTCTGTCTTTCGCTGTTTTAATGATAAAGAGGAATGGTGGTGTCTTGGTGTCTTTGAGTAAGAGGGAATGGATAGTCCTTCATGATGGTAAGTGATGAGACACATTAGGAAATCACAGAAATACCCAGCATCTGGGGCAATGAACAAACGTAGTGTTTCATTTTGTATTAAAAGACAGTTTAAGTAGAACAAACATATTAGGTTTTAGGTTTTTTTTCTCCTGACTGTTGTGGTTTAACCTCAGCTGGTAACTCAGCACCATGCAGCCATTCGCTTACCCCTACCCCCTAAGGGGATGGCGAGGAGAATGGAAGACCTTGTAGGTTGAGATAAAGACAGTTTCATAGGATGACAAAGGTAGAGAATAGTAATAGTAGTAGTAATAAAGTAAGTGATGCACAAATGAAATTGCTCACCACATGTGGAAAGAAAAATCCAACCCAGTGTTCACTGTGTTTCTGAGCAGTTATCCCACCTCCCAGTGAGCTTCCCCAGTAATATCCAAACATGATGCTCTATGTTATGGAATATCCCTTGGGCCAGCCTGGCTCAGCTGTCCTGGCTGTGCTCTCCCAGCTTCTTGTGCACTGGGAATGGTGTGAGAAGCTGAAAAGTCCTTGACTTAGTGTAGACACAACAACTATCCAGCAACAAATAACCATCAGTGTGTTATCCATGTTATCCTCATGCTGAATCCAAACCAGCACGGTACCAGCTGCTAGAAAGAAAACTAACTCTATCTCAACCAAAATCCAGGATACACTCTTTAACTTCCCATTGCAGCTGTTTTCTGTTGCTGCTTCCTCAGGCTGATAAATAAATTTGTCCCTTTCATCTCTGAAGCAAGTGCAGTTTACCTGTTGAAGAACTTTCTGTGTAATTTCCTAATCTATATAAATTAGACATACTGCTCATACATACATATATATATGTATACACACTATTAGTTTAGATATATATAACCTAGATATTAAAGTCTAATTCTTCTGAATTTTTTCTTCAATGATGTACCCCTGTATGTAGATCTTGCATCTATCAACCAATCAATGAACCAAACAGTATGAGCCTAGAACCATAAGGCATAACCATATCTGAATCCCAAATTTGCTCTGAACAAGGTGGGAAGATTTTCATCAATAGGACTGCAAAGTGGAAGTGATGTAGTGTCCAGTCTGCTATGCAGAGAATAGCTGAGGGTGACACGGCGATCGCAGATGGGAGGAAGGAAGGAACTGGAGCAATGAGCTCCTGTTAGTGCTTCCAGGCAGCCAACACTGATGGTTTTATATATATTTATCCCTCCAAGCCATTGAACTTCCAGGACTGTCATCCTGCTTGGGAAAGGACAGAACAGAAAGTGATGGAAGGGGATGGAGGAGATGTTGGGATGACTACTAAAATTAAGTCAGAGCATTTACAAACATTATTTTCTTTCTCATGGAATTTTTCCATTTCCCCATTACTAGCATATGAGAAATTAATTTCCTGGTTACCCCTCTGACCACTCCTATAAATGGAGATACACATGAGATTTGTCTCCCTTGACTTTGGTAATAATGTTTAGCATTATAGAAAGTACACCAAGCTTTCAAAGACTTTACAAATGTTATGGAACTAAGCTTCATTCATCTGTTGGCTCTTGTTCTCTTGTCAATGAAATCTCATATCTATCAGATAAAAGTTCCCATAGCCACTTTATGAGCCTTTTATGGTTTTATTATGGCAGGGCTGTCTAAGTTAAAGGCTTGTCAGATTTAAGAAATAACTTTTAATTGCTGTTTTTTCCCCCTTGCAATATTTTTTCTTTTAATATTTCATTTTTTCTACCTCAGAAATAGGTTTCTTTCTGTCTGCTGTGATCACCCACGCTGCTTTAAGAATGTAGTGAAGTGAACACTTATTTCTATGAACCATTAAACTGTCATGACGAGAACCCGATTGTAGGATTGCATTGTGTTCCCTATGGGATCAAACTGGTCCCAGGGGCTCTGATTCATGATCCCCTCAGGTGCAAGTAGGATGCTGACGTGATTCCTACTGCCATGTTGCAACTGTGGGAGGAATATCTGAATGGGACATACATATGACTAGGATACGTAAACTGCATACTGTAGTCCCACATAGAGCTGTAAAGTGAGGGGCCTGAGCAGAAGATATCCATACTGTTTCTGTCCATCTCTACTAACAGGATGTTAACACTCTACAACTACCTGAAAGGAGGTCATAGCCAGGTGGGTGTTGGTCACTTCTCCCAAGTAACAAGTGATCTGACAAGAGGAAATGGCCTCAAGTTGCACCAGGGGAGGTCTAGATTGTAAACATTTCTTCCCCCAAAGGGTTGTCAGTCGTTGGAACAGTCTGCCCAGGGAAGTGGTTGAGTCACCATCCCTGGGGGTATCTAAAAGACCTGTAGATGTGGTGCTGAGGGGCATGATTTAGTGGTGGACTTGGCAGTGCTAGGTTAAAGGTTGGACTCAATGATCTTAAGGGTCTTTTTGAGCCTAAATTATTTTATCATTCTAACCCTTTCACCACCCCATCTATATCTACCTGTGATCATGAGAAAGAACCCTTACAATTTTTATCTTGAGATTTTTAATCATCACAGTGGATCTCCATACAAAACACCTGCTACCTTTGCATCTCTTCAGGATCGAAGGCTAGATTCATTCATTATCTCTAATAATTTGTAAAGTAAGCAGCTGATTCCTGCATGAAATTTGCAGAAATGATAGGAACAGGTGGGCCTGTGTATGCATGAACACTGGGACTCTTCCTGTTCTCCCTTGTCCTTTTTACATACTCATACCTCCAGTGACCTCACTGGATCTTCTCTAGGTTTACATAATTGTCAACAGCAGGTGTACCATTGCAAACCATATGGATTATTAATGGAAAACCAGCTAAGAAGTAAAGTAATGTTGGACTGGGAGATAATTCTCTGCATTTCAGTAAAGTATAACACACAATTATATCTCCAAGTTGTCAAAACCTTCAAGGAGTGGTGTTTAAAAGGACTGCTAAATATAGCAAGGGATCCAAGCTCTGTGTTAAATTACACCCATGCAAGTCTGTAGTAACTTTAAATGAGGTCACCTGTACCAGATTTACACTGCCAGAGCTAGAGCAGGATCTGACCTAATCTGAGTAAGGGGTGATGCACATCAAAGGTGTTGGCATAAAGGCAATTTAAAAAGCAATTTGAAAATGGCATGAAGTATCTTAAAAAGATGCTTCTGAGCTGCAAAGGTCAAAGGAAAACTCAAATGTCAGAAAAGTTATGTCTACAATTCAGGGCTGTTTTATGCAATAGTATGAAGCTACAAATACTTCTCTCGTAGTATTTACAAAGGTGTGTAATTTTCTCTTACATTTTTCCCCTTCTTAATTTAGAAATATATAAGTTTTGGGAAATGTTTGACACCACAGTAATATGTGAAAAATGAGGTGTAAATTAAAGCTGTTTGAAAACTTTGGCAAAACATTCATATTTCGTCCTTTTTAATTTTTTTTAATAACTGTGGCTTCAGTTTCCAACATTTATTAAATGCAAACATTCTCTAACTTGGTGTCCATTCTTAAGATAATTGTGTAGCTGTGATTGAAGTAAATTTTCTCATCACTTTTTGCATGTGAGTTAACCCCAACCGACAACTAAGCTCCACACAGCTGCTCACTTGCTCCCCCCATGGTGATCAGAACAATAAAAGTGAAATAACTTGTGGTTTGAGATAAAAACGATGTAATAGGTGAAGCAAAAGCTGCATACACCAGCAATACAAAAGAAGGAATTAATTCCCCACTTCCCATGTGTGGGCGGGTGTTCAGCCATCTCCGGGAAAGCAGGGCTCCATCATGTGTAACTGTTTATTTGGAACAGAAATGCCATCACTCTGAACACCTCCCCCTCCCCTTCCTTCCTCTTCCTCCAGCCCCTGATATGCTGAGCATGGCATCATATGCTATGGAATATCCCTTTGGTCAGTTGGTGTCAGCTGTCTAGATGTTAGGAAAAAATTCTTCACTGAAAGAAGGATGTGGAACAGGCTGTCCAGGGAGGTAGTTGAGTCACCATCCCTGGATGTGTTTAACAGACAGGTAGATGAGGTACTTAGAGATATGGTTAGTAGAGGACAGGTACAGTTGGACTCGATGATCGTAAAGGTCTTTTCCAACCTTGTGATTCTGTGATTCTGTCTTGGCTGTGTCCCCTCCCAACTCCTGGTGCACCCACAGCCTACTTGCTGGTGGGTTGAGGAGCAGAAAAGGCCTTGACTGTGTAAGCACTGCTCAGCAGGAATGAAAACATCCCCATGTTATCAGCACAAATCCAAACACAGCCCCATCTGAGCTAATATGAAGAAAATTAACTCTACCTTAGCCAAAACCAGCACAGACTTTTATGTAAGAAAGGATGCAAATTCTGACTCGGCACACACGCATACAGCTCAGGACAGGATATGGATAAAAGTTTAATTCATCATCCTTGATTTTACATTTTTTAATCCAGTGTAAGAAAATACATTAATTCAAAGTAACAGTGAGGACAGCAAGAGCATGGAGCCAGTTTCAGCATGTGGTTTTTTTTTCCCTTTGTTTTTTTCTTTAGACTAATGATATAGTTACATTCAGGAATTTGCTTTTTTAACATAGTTATTGGAAATCCTGTTGTGCGTGAATCTACTTCTGAAGCATATAAAGCAGCTGTGCTTCATTAGCTTTGAGTTATTATGAACAGAGAACATAGTCTTGTTTTGTGGGTGGGTGGGAATACTGAATGTTCAACAAAATATGGTGCCTGTAATTTGTTTTTTAAATTTTTGTTTCCGTGTAAAATAATGTTCCCCTTCTTTTTTTGCCTCTAGACCTTGCTGCAAAAAATTAATACACAGGACCTATGCTCCCAAATAGACCTCTTCCAAGATCTTCTAACTGATTATACTTTCTTTGCTTCTTGGGATTGTAAATCTAGAGCTTCTCTATTAATAGAGCCTCCAAGTCCTAAAAAAGGTGCCATGTTTTAAACAAAGTAAAATTTTTAGGCATACTTCCAATGCAGCATATGCCAGCTGTCAAACAACTGGCAGTGAGAGAAGACAGTTCTCTTCATAGTTATTGGAAGGAACCCACAAAGTTAGTGGACTTCATATCTCACCCACAGAAAAAAACCCACATGTGAGGATTATTATCTGTGTTGTGGCTTGCAAACTAGCATGGAAATACATTGCTTAGGTGTGATGGTTGTTTACTAATTTGCACTGTCAAGAGCTAAAATATGACCAGGACCAGAGTGACATGGTTCTGAGGTAATTCAGCACAGTTACTACTGCACTACATTGTCTGCAATGCTGAGTGTTAACTGCATTCCCCAGTTGTGGTGGTTTTGGCCCTAACCAAAGGCCAAATACCCACCAAGCCGCTCGCTCGCTCCCCCGTTCAGCCGAAAAGGGGGAGAAAATAGATATTGGGAGGCTTTGGACTTGAGGTAAGGACAGAGGGATCACTCTGCAATTAGTGCAATGGGCAAAACAGACACAGCACAGAATAAAGGAAAGAAAAAGGTGATTTATTACTACTTACTACAACTACTACACCCAGTGAACCGGAACGAGATAAGAAGCGGCCAGGTCTTCAAGCACCTTCCCCCCACCCCTCCCTTCTTAGCAAACTTAAAACTCATCCTGATTTTACTCCCTTCTTCCCTCCCCAACATGGCGCGGGGAGGGGCAGGGAATGGGCAGTGGGGTTCTGGTGATTCCCAACAAGCTGCTTTTCTTCCCCAGATATTATCACTTCTACTTCCCCCCACCCCTCGCCTCTTCGCACTCATGACTTTAATCAGAGATTCGCTCCCTTCTTCCCTCCCGTTCGCAGTACAGGGGGGGCAGGGAATGGAGAGTGAGGGGTTTCAGTCCGTTCCTCCCAAGCTGTCTTCCATCTCAGCTGTGGGGGGGGGGATTCCACATACACACACCCTTCCCCTGCGGCACCGTGGGGTCCCACCCACGCGAGAGTCGTGTCCACGACCTTCTGCAGCGTGAGTCCTCTCTATCGGGGAGTCATCCCCTCACCACAGGCCTCTCAGCAGGACTCTCCCCTCCATAGGGTGCTGACGTCCGGGTCCAGACCCCCCGGCCTGGTCACCCGCAAAGTCACAAGTCCCTTGGCAAACCTGCTGAGGCGTGGATCAATCTTCACAGGGCATAGTGGTCTCTGCTCCCCGTCCTCATCCATGGGCTTCGGGGGGACACCCGTTTCACCATGGACTCCACCACGAGCTGCAGGTGAAACTTTCTCTTCACATTCTTCATCCCCCACCTCCTCCGGGCCTGGCCTTGGAGTCTGTGCAGCTTGTTACATCTTCTCACTCCCGCTCCAGTGGCAAAGTGCACCTGCCAGCAGTTTTTTTTTTCTCCTATATGTGATTCCCAGAGGCGCTATGACCAGCTCTGATAGGCTTGGTCTCAAATTTGGCCTTGAATGTACCAGTGTTTTTCAAAACATGGGGCTTGCAGAAAGCTGCAACTGCAGCCTACAAGAGCCACTGAAGCAGCAGTTACACCAAACTGCAACACCAGTGTTGTCATCTCTTGTAACCGTATTTGTGGAGTATGCTTTGGATTCTTAAGGACCATATCCTGGAGCTGTGGGATTCCATGGGTGTTTTAGTTTTCAGTTAAAAAATTCTCATGTATGGAGAAAAGATTGAAACTATGAATTGTAGTAATCACCACAAGCAGGTGAATAAATGGGTTCTATTTATTCTTTCTAAAATATACCTTTAAGACTAATGCTTTGAGACCTGATATAAAATCAGGTTGGAAAATCTCTAGTTGACTTCACAAATCAGAATAATTTTGGTGAGAGATTTCTGAAGTTGATCTAGTCCAACCTCCTACTCAAAGCAGGATCAGCTAGATCAGGTTGTCCACAGAGTTTTCCAGTTGAGTTTTGAATATCTTCAAGACAACCACAACTACTCTGGTCCCTTGTTGCAATATTTTAACAACCTTTATGGTGAGGTTCTTCCCTTATACCAATCTGAAATTTCACTTGCTGCATCTGGTACCTGTTGCCTCTCACCCTGTTCCTTTACACCTCTAAAAAGAGCCTGTCTCCATTTTTTTTACACCTTCAACTACATTATGTAGCTGTAGAAAGCAGTGAGATTTTCTCTTTACCTTTTTTTCTTAAGATGCAATGAACCCAGTTCCCTCAGCCAATCCCATGTCCTTCAGCCCCCTGTCTATCTTGATGACATTCCCTGTATTCCTTCCAGCATACCAGCCTCTTCTGTTCTGGGGAGCCTGAACTGGACACATGATTCTAAGTGAAAGCCTAGAGCTAAAAAAAAACCCAACTTCCAATCATAATGGCTGGGATTCTTTTCTTCAAACTTCAGGACTCTCATCTACATCTAAATGGATCACTCTTCTTTTTATACTCAGTGGGGAGAAATAGGTCCTTGCAGACTGTTTACCTTTCCCTTTCACCAGGCTACCTTAGGATGAGATGCTTTATGTCACAGAGGGATCATTTCTTTGCACTGATGGTGAAAGCAACACATTCAACTGTTTATATCTACAGCTTGTATCTCTAAAGTTAGGAGAGAGAATTCCCAACCTGAGACTTTTCAGACAAGAGATGGTAGCTGGTCCAAGTTACAGTATTAGAGCTAATGATCACAGTCCTGCACTTCAGCAAAATGCATGACCGCACAAATGTTGTCTTTGGGGTTTATTGATTTCTGTCACTTTGAAGGATTAAGATGGGCTTTCAGTGAACAGTTGCATGGTTCATATCCTAAAAAGGCTCATGTCTTTTGTTAAATGAAGGCACTCTCATTTAGTCAGGAACTTTGCAAATTTTAAATTTGCTATGCTTTGAACACTCAAGCACTCTCCTTCATGTCAGTGTTAGAGAGCTAAGCTATGAGATGGCAGAGGGCAGGTAATTGGATCTTGGCTGAAGATAGCTCTTTGGAGCTCTCAATACAAGAAGGACATGGCCCTCTTGGAGCACATCCAAAGGAGGGCCACAGAAATGATACAAGCGTGGGAGCACCTCACCTATGAAAACAAGCTGAGAGAGTTGGGCTTGTTCAGCATGGAGAAGAGAAGGCTCTGGGGGGACCTTATAGCAGCCTTCCAGTACCTGAAAGGTGCCTAGAAGAAAGCTGTGGAAGAACTGTTCACGAGGGCATGTAGCAATAGGACGAGGGGTAATGGTTTTAAACTGGAAAAGGGGAGATTTAGGTTGGATATTAGGAAGAAGTTCTTCAATATGAGGGTGGTAGATCACTCGCACAAGTTGCCCAGAGATGTAGTAGAGGCCCCATCCCTGGAGATATTCAAGGTCAGGCTTGATGGGGCTCTCAGTGACCTAATCTAGTGTCCCTGCTCACTGCAGGGGGGTTGGACTAGGTGACCTCTAAAGGTCCCTTCCAACCTTACACATTCTGTGATTCTATGATACTGCGAGACATGTGAATGAGCTGGAGAGGTGGCTGGAGAAGGGCCATGGTAATGCTGCCATCTCTTCTGTAAGACATCTTGAAATCCAACACGGGCCACCACTCATCACTACTGCTTACATAAAACTGCAGTTTGGAGTTAAATTGTATTTAATCTAAGCAGGCACCATGCACTGAATCAGGAGCCATACCCTGCATTCTCGAAAATGCTTCTCTGCATTCCTACTGGAAACCGAGTATTTCCTTGCAATAAAGTGTCAATTTAATCAAATATATTGGTCCTGTAAACAGAAGCTCTTACCAGCATTTACCAGTCAGATTTCTCCCCCCTTTTCACAGGTTATTCAAAGCAGTCTTCCACTGCAGGCTGTAGGATACTGGAAATGACTTGGTACCTTTTTAGAAAAATATATCTCCTTCATTCTGGCTGGCAAATATACAAGGAATAACAGTTTATTGTACCTGATGCATATTTGTTGGACTGAGTGCAAGGATAAGATGGTGAAATATAATGGCCTGTGATATACAGCAGGTCAGGCTAAATGATCTAATGGTCTCTTCTGAATACATGAATTGCTGGGCTTTGTGCCAGAAGCCAGACAGACTCCTAGTGTTCCCACAAGTCACTATATTCATCTCTCCCTGCCCCCCTGAACTCTGTGGTGAAACTCCCCTTTGCATCGTTTAGAGCAGGATATTGATGCAGGTAGTTAATGCTGAGATGAAAAGTCCAACAGTTTGTTGGGAACCTCTGAAGTGCTGGGTAATGCAGACACAGCCATGGCTTGTATCAGGAATAGTGTGGTCAGCAGGACCAGGGCAGTGATTGTTCCCCTGTACTTGGCACTGGTGAGGCTGTACTGGAGTACTGTGTTTAGTTTTGGGCCCCTCACTGCGAGAAGGACAGCGAGGCTCTGGAGCATGTCCAAAGACGGGCAATGAAGCTTTTGAAGATTTTGGAGCACAAGTCTGATGAGGATTCACTGAGAGAACTGGGATTGTTTAGTCTGGAGAAGGGGTGGCTGAGGGGAGACCTTGTTGCTCTCTACAGCGGCCTGAAAGGAGATTGTAGCACAGTGGGGGGTTGGTTTCTTCTCCCAAGTAACTAGCAATAGGACAAGAGGAAATGGCCCCAAGCTGTGTCAAGGGAGGTTTAGGTTGGATGTTAAGAAAAAGAATTCTTAACTGAAAGAGTGGTCGGGCACTGGAACAGGCTGCCTAGAGAGGTGGTGGAGTCATCATCCCTGGAAGTGTTCAAAACTGGGACATGGTTTAGTTGACATGGTGATGTTGGACAGACACTTGGACTTGATGATCTTAGAGGCCTTTTCCAAGCTTAAAGATTCTATGAAATTGGTTCTAAATCCAGCTAAGCTACAAAGTTGACTCTAAAGGACTTGGGCTCTGTGGGATCAGTGCTCTTGGTTTTTCAATTCCTGGCAGCAGTCTGGCAGGGACTGCCAGCTACATCTTCTGCTCTGCAGCGCACTGCTGAGCAGGGCCCCTCTGTACTAGTTAGAAGGGCCTCTCTTGACAATGCTGTTTGGCACCAAACAGCATTTGCATCTCAAACTACTGTTTCAAACTGTAACTCCTCTGATCCCTGAATCCTTGGCAGTATGGTTGTCTCCTCCTACCCCCTACTCTTGCATCAGCACCACTGCTCATCTGGATCCACAGGGAGACAAGTTATAGTCAGAAAAGTGTTCGCTTCTGCTCCAACAACATAGGCCCTGTGTTAGCTCACCTTAGGGTTAGGCCCATGCCAAGGCTGGTACAAGGGAAACAGCAGGAATGTATGACTGTGACCAGAAATAAGAACGGCATCACCCCATTCGCAAATGTGCTATTGATTAGCCTGATTGTGACATGAAACTGTGTTTTCAGGAAGGCAAGCTAGTGGTGAAGTTCTTTGCAGCAAGACTCATGGTAAAAGAGGTGCCCCAAGCTGTGTTCAACTTCCTCATGTCATCTAGTGCCCTAGCTTCTAACGAGCTTTTCAGAGATGGGCTTGACTCTATTTATTAATGCGTAGGGAAGGAGGTAGGCTCTTTATTGACTTGAGTATTTTTTCTCCATTGGAAGCTCTGGTGCTAATGATGTCAGTCCAGACAACTCTTAGATGTACTCTGAATATAAAATTTCAGCTCTGTATGATCTGTTTCTGACTACTATGGTCCATTCTCCCTTATCTTGTGGAGAAGGTGCTATGACACATTAGGAACTTTTTATCAGGCTTATATTTGCTTAGAAATCTGCTGTAAAACACAGGTGGTTTCCAAACGTGTAATGTCCTGGAAATGGCAGGGGGGAAAGAAGAGGATGTGATTTTCTCTGCCTGGGTGGATGACATAGAAGCATGCTATAGTTTAGGTTAGAAGAGAACTTTGACAGGTTCTGGTACAAGTCTCTCAAAGATGGGCTAATTTAGATTGAGTTGCTCATGACCTTAGTAGCTGGAGATTTTTCAGCCTCTCTGGTCCCTGTTTTGGATATTTGACCACCATCATCATTATGGAGCACAGAAAGTTCCATGTGAATATAAGGAGAAACTTTTTCACTGTGAGGGTGACAGAGCCCTGGGACAGGCTGCCCAGAGAGGTTGTGAAGTCTCCTTCTTTGGAGACAGTCAAACCTGTCTGGATGTGTTCCTGTTTCTAGGTGATCCTGCTCTGTCAGAGGGGTTGGACTAAATGATATTTTGATATCCCTTCCAACACCTAAAGTTCTGTGATTCTGTGATCATGGTGATTTTACCCCCTTACTTTGAGTAGGTGTTTTCTGTGCTGTCTGTTGTGCTTCTACCGTGCACCTCTGAGAAGCGTCTTGATCCATCTTCTTTATCCCCTCCAATTAAGTTTTTTTGAGGGCAGCAATGAGAGGCTCATTTAGCCTTTTCTTTTTAAGGATGAACAAGCCTGATTCTTTGAGTCTGTCCTTGTACGAAACTTACTTTAGACATCTTCAGGAAATGCTAAGCCAGACTTCAGATAGTCCGCGGTGCTTCAAGAAAAAACCTTCAGCTCTCTTGAAGGTTTCTGATTCACTCGGTGCCTCTGTTGTCCTGGGATTAACATCAGCAACACCATTATTATTATTTTTTTAATTATTAAATTTTATAATTTAAATTTTCTAATCTGATGCCCTTCTCTATCTTTTGGTTGGTTTGGTTTCGGTTTTTTTTTTCTCCCAAGTGTTTTAAAAGAAGCACTGTTTTATTCTGCATGGAGTAGCAGATACAGTACACTAGGTTGATGAGCATTTCTCCTTTTTGTGTTGTTCAGAAGACTTGGGGAAAAAAATTAGATTCTGGGATTTTTATTTTTTATTTATTTCCAAAAGAAGACTTGAGACTGATAAGCGGAGGAGATGGGACTATTCAGGCATGTGAGGTCTTTGCCAGCTGTTCTTTTGCAGCTGCTGTCGGTGCTGGGCTCTGCTCTGTCTCAAGTCATGGTAAAAGATAGTTCAAGTTTTGCTGTTGTTTTCTAGCCTGACAAATGTTAAAAGATTTGACCTCATGTGACACAGCAGAAATATCTAAATTGCTGCTATGATTCACTTTCAGATATTGCCTTTTTTCTCCTCCTGAAAACATTTGATAAGCCATTCTCTCCAGATATGTTCACATTGGCTTGAATCCCCCTGGCTAAGAATTTAAGATTCTTACCTGCTTCCAGGGCTTGTACGCACAGACATTTCTTCTCTTGGTTCTCTGTGTTCCCTCCCCCCTGCCTCCAGTTCTCCATTGTTTGTTGGATCTTATTTTTCTTGAGGACCATATATACTGCCGCAGCAGGGTGATGGGTAGACACCATTCATCCACAGCTTAACTCAGATTTTTTGCCACTGCTTTTCCCTATTGTTCAGTGAAATAAATATTGCAGATGCTAATTCAGTCTGAGCTGGGAACAAGGTAACTGCAAAACCAGTCACTGTTCGTGATGGTTTGGGGTTTTTCAGCCTTTTATATGGTAATATATTTATCTGTATGGGCAGAAAGGTAGTATTTTAGTTAAAGAAATGGATCATATATTTTATACTACTCATGATGGTCTTTTAAGACTGAGAAAAAGATCTGCTATACTGAATAAAAAAGGGTAGTGCTGAGCAATGCATCGGTAGAAATAGCACAAATCAGGCTTGTATTTTCCGAATGGGAAACATGTTTCCCACAGCACCTAAGGGACTTAGGAGCACAGGACACATTGAACCTCTCTCATTCCATTTAACTGAGTTAATTCCAGACCTAATGCAATGACTACAGGCAGTTGAAATTGAGAGGTTTCCCACACGTTAAAAGTGGCTTCAGTGCTGGGTAGAGCTGCAACATTCATTTTTTAATACCTTTGCTTGCTGCAGAAGTTAGCCTTGGAGGTATTTTTAGGCACAAACTAAGGCTAAATGTGGCTTTTGTGTAACGGAGTGCTTTAATGGTACATTTCAAATACATAGTTGAGGGTGTCTGCTGCTGAGGTGGTCACTCATGTCTGGCCACGTGTGCTGGCTTTGGCATTCATTGATCCCTTGCTGGGGTAATTTGACTTGCTGACCTACAAGAAACCTAACTAACTCCCCCAACCAAAGCGTCTAATTTTATGCCAAATTAGTGAGGTGAATTGCCTCAGAATGCTGCCTGACAAGAATGGCAGGTGGTCCAAGGAATGAATCTGGAAGAGGTGTCTGGAGTGGGGAGCAAGGAAGGGTATGGAAAGGTGGGATGGAGGAGCAGGTCCACTCCTTTGGACAGCAGCAAGCTGTTAGGTCAGCTTTTGCTCAAACTTTGGCCAGGCAGGACTTGCTTCTCTCTTTTTTTTTGTTGTTGTTTCTGACTTGAATGGGCCAAAAAACTGCTATGTTCATGAAGTTTGCAGTTTCTCGTAGCCATAAATTACTAAGTTTTATTAGTTGTTTTGTAGTGTTATTCACATAACTTTATTTTCTTTACAAAATCTCTGAAGACACCTTCACCCTTCCCCTCCAGCCAGACCCACAGGAAGGATTCTTGCTGTGCATTACTGATTTATTACATACGACCTTTCTGTAGCAAACATCAATATTAATATTTGAATTGTGATCCATCGTGTCCCTCCAGCAAATAAAGCACCAGTGATCTCATTCCAATCTCGCTTACCCTGGGATAAAGCAGGAGCAATTTCACTGGATGCAAGCATTACACCGGTGTAAAATTGCTGGAGGTAGATGAAAACTGGGAATGGCAGAGAGTAACTGCATAATAAAAAGATATGACATCATCCTTTGGATCGTGGAATATTAAAGGGTCTACTGTTGACATGAAATTTTTAGATAATGAGTATGCAGGCTTGGTGGCTCCCCCTGCCTCCTNCCCGCCCCGTTGGTGTAACACATATTTGAGAGGATCTTGCTTGGTCTGCGCACCGGATTAGAAATCAGCTGTCATTAAGGAGTGTTTCGCAGCGTAAAAGGTTCCTGGGTGTGATGGTGTGTATGAGAGGCAGCCGTGGGGATTAAGCTGGCTGGTAACAAGCATTCATATTTACCAGTCTGGTTAACTTCAGATCAGCCTTCTAAACATTTCCATGGAAACAAGGGAAGTTTTGGTTCACTGTAAGTGGTTTAATTTACTTTCTAACCCTATTAAAATAGAATACTAAACAAAGACAAAACTAACTCAAACATGTTTTCTGTAATATGATTTTAATCAGTCACGGCATTCAGTGATTTCTTTTCCATACCTCCTGCCTGCACTTATGGGGGAAGCTTTCCTTGGGCAGTTTCTCCTTGAATCTGACAAAATAAGTCGGGAAAAGAACTGTGGAACAGTGGAGGGTCTTAAGTCTTTATTTTTGGTAGGAAACAATTCAATGTCTGTGTTTTTAGAGCTTTCCTGGGGTTTTTTAAGGCATAAAACTTGAGCTGTTGGAATGTGCTTACATCCTGGAATTTCTTCTATATCTCCTGTTTTATTCTAATGTCATGTGTAAACTTTGATGTAACAGAATAGTCACTTGTCCAGTCAAAGAGGTAAAAGACATATTGATGCACTCATAGAGAAAAGTACTAAAAATGTGTTTTCATTCTGCATTGGCATCTTTCAGGTCACATCGTAGGAAACTATTCATAAGTAGATATTTTTCCCTAGATTTCTAGGAAGAACTTCCCACTTCCATACAAGTAGGGATCTTAGTTGTAAAGCAGCAAAGTGAGGAGAACTGTAAACTGACTCAGGCGGATGAGCTTATTGCTCAAAGAGCCTGCCTGTCTCTCAGGATGTGTGCACCTGAAGACAAATTGTTTGTATGACTCAGAAGGTGTTTTCCAGTAGAAGTGATGCTTACTTCTGTAAGGCCGATAGCTGGTAAACGTATGAACCTCTTGAACAAAACCAGATTTAATTATGCATGAATGCCAATCGGTCTGGAAATCAATTTGGCTGACACTCAAAATCTGGCATTGTTCTCTGAATTTCAATAAATCTGAGTTTTAATCTTAAATTCTATTCTAAGAGCAGTCAGAGGCAGCAGGGAAATTGAGCTTGATGTTTATCTGAGCATTGGAAATGAGTATAGCTTCGCATCCCTAAAGAAGAGAAGGCTGAGAGGGGATCAAATCAACACTTATAAATACCTGAAGGGTGGGTGTCTACAGGAAGGGGCAGACTCTTCTCAGAGGTGCCCAGTGACAGGATGAGGGGCAACAGAAACAAACTGGAACACGGGAATTTCAGTCTCCATATACGAAAAATCTTCTTTACTGTGAGGGTGACAGAGCCCTGGAACAGGCTGCCCAGAGAGGTTGTGGAGTCTCCCTCTCTGGAGATATCCAAAACCCATCTGGACGCTGTCCTGTACAACCTGGTCTCAGTGATCCTGCTCTAGCAATGGGATCTCCAGAGGCCCCTTTTAACACCTACAAATTTGTGAATATATAATATCAGGGAGGAGCATTTCCTTTCCCCTGAACTAACAGTGCTGCCCATTTTAACACTCGGGTCTGTAGCTGCAAAGTGAAGAAGTCACTGTTTCATGTATGGGAAACTAAGACAGCCAAATAGTCCACGGTTTGTCCAGTGTCACAGAGGCTTTTTGCAGTTGAGGGAATTCAATCCCTGTTACCTGAAAGATTGATATCAGACTTTTCACACTTTTCCCATCACTCACCACTTTCATCCATGATGGATGAGCTCTATCTGGTCTACCTGAAGAATTGTCTAAACTCCAGACCATTCTGATAACAAACTATAGGTAAGAATATCTGTTTCTATAGAAAACACAGTCAAGCTTGGTAATTAAAACATGTTGCAGCAGGTGGCTGGGTGTCCAGCTCTGTTCCGTACCTCCCTGGACAGGAATGCGTGCAGCTGACTGCAAGCAGCTGTATGTGCACTTGGAGAGCTCCAACATGCCTGCAGCTCTACAAGTGGCTTTAATCAACAACAGCAACAGACAGAGAAATGCAAAGAAAATGTGACTGAAATACTCTCCTAGGTAACTGAAGTATTTGGAAGAAACCCATGTGAACATGTTGGCAGCATGGCAGTATTCTTTCAAGGCAGAAAACTCAAACAAACTAGACTCTGATCCTGCTGAAATATGCTTAAAAGCAAGCACGGAGTATAAAGCATTACAATATTTTGAGGTTTGGTGTAAACTGTTCTCCAGCTGCTGGAGTCAGACAAAATAGCAAAAAGATGTTAAGTTTCATGTGAAAAAAAAAGGTAGATTGTTTGTCCTTGTGAGTGCAACAAAAAGGTTTGCAAACAGGGATGCAATGTAGAAAAGCTCAGAAACATGAAATCTGTCGTGTGCCACGACACGGTGAGTATTCCCAGAAGGGACCATTCATGTGTTTAAACTACTCAAGTTTCAAGCTGGGACCGTATTTTTTGAATAATAACCCCTGCTTCCCTTCTCACCATGAAATATAAATTCTCCTTTTTAATGTGTGTTGGTACAGCATCTTGTTTCTTTGTTAAAGCATCTTTATGTCCTTGCAAACTGAGGTCCTAAACCTTCCCTGATAAGTGTGTGGGCTTGGGCTGGGGATAGAATGAAAATGATTTTCTGTGTACTGCAGTCATTGGAGTAGAGCTGCTGAGGTAAAGGAGAAAGTCAGATCCTAAGCTTTTATTATTAAATTTGTATCAGGAGCAAATCGAGCTAAGAAAAGACTTACGTGGAACAACAGAGCACTGAAAAATTATAATGATCCTCAAATGGTTTGGAAATAAAAGGAACAACCGGGGAAGGTTTAGACTGTGCTTTTTTTTTTCCTGTGTCAAGAACAGGTGTGAGCAAAATGCGAGTCAGTCAGAAGATAGCTTTGTTCTTGACAATGGATTTTGGGGGCTCTTATGGGTTTAATATTATCCAGATATCTCAGACATGGGCTGACTGTGAAACTATTGTATTGAAATCTGAAGCGTATTGAACTCCAAGGAAAATGATGCTGCCACAGAAGTTGCTGCAAAGAGGTTTTCTTCTTCTTCCCGATGGCCGTAAAGTGACAACAGTGGCATTTCCATATGGCTTTCCCATACGGGCAGTGGGCAAGTATGCAGTCTGCTTGATGAAGAGATGAAGCTTATCTCATTTCTATGTTGAACACAAGTGAATATGCAAATGTGGTGTAATGACAAAAAAAGAACCAAGATTGCAGTGGAGGTGCACAAAGAGCAGCTGGGTACTGATTTGTGACCTCCTTCCAGCATGACACTCTAAGCATGTGCATTCTCCAGAGGGCTTTGTGGGGTCCAGTGACAGCAGGAGAAGCTGGGTGGGGAGACCTAAGGTCTGTTTTTTCATCTTGTCCTCTCATGGCTCTGGGCAGTGTGCTGTGGGGGACCATCCACCATCTCCAGACCTTCAAGTAACAGGAGGCGTTTTATCCTGTGTCTGCAATCTCGTCTCCCACCAGTCCATTTTGAGCCTGTAATCTTTGAACTCTTCCTTTATTTGTTTCCCCTGGTTATTTCCAGCAGTATTAGCTGCTCTTTCTCTTCATAATTCCTTTTCTATTTATCCTTCTTAGAAGGACTTTGAAGTTTTTCTCTGGAAAATGCCCACCAGATTTGCTAGGCATTTGCAACCAAGCAAACTGGTGGTTAGTCTTCATTGTCAATCAAATCACTAGATTATCTGGAAATAAGTAGAAGACTGAAACATCTCTCTTATAAATTGGTGTCTGGGATTTTGTCTACTAATTCTACTTGAATTAATTTCTGATGGCAATTATTTTTCCACTTAAAAATAATTAGCTTTATCTTCTACTTAGAAAATATAAATTAGGCAGTTCTCATTGACTAGATATTCTCAGGAGCACAGGGAAGCTCAACTCACTGGTATTGAGAAGATTTCCTATTTATTAGCTTAAAAACTGCTTCTGTAATCTGTCTAGGAGTGTCTGGGGAAAAATAACAATTTATGGTTATAGAAAACCATATATTTCATTTTCTAACAAAATACATCATTTAATTCTAGCTGATCTTAAGCATGAATTTCACAAGCAGGGATCCCAGTGCTTTATTTCCTTTTCCTTTCATTTAAAAAGGCTTTTTGTTGTAGGCCCCTATTTGCTGTCATCAAGTGGAAATATAGCTCTTCAAATTCCCTGCTCCCAGTATCAAACATACTCAATTGTGCCGCTCCCTGAATAGGTACAAAGTAAGCTGTTACAAAAGCTGAAAGTCATGTTCAGGTACTTCAAAGACTCCTTTCAAATTTGTTGAAATGTTTTGATAGCTTCTTTAATACAAGAGTAACCCCTGGCAAAATTTATTAACCTTTGATTTACACTCCTCATTTGATTTGCATTCCTCTTCTAAGTTATCAATTTCTAATTTAGTCTTTCAATTTGAACCTCAAAAATAGAGATATAGGGCTGGGCTCAGCTGATGCAAACTGACTTGTGTTAGTTCCCAACACCTGGGAATCTGGCTGCTTGTATCTTCTGTAGATTTTTCCCTAATGCGACGTTATTGTTTTCGTTCTAGAACTTTATTTTCAGTTGTAGTAGTAACATCTGGCTATAACCTCATCTTGCTGTGACAGGCAATTGCTAGTTCTGAATGCAGTTGTGAACAAGCACAATATTGTTCACTTCAGTTGAGTTACGTTTGCTTTTAGCAAACTGTCAGCAGAGAAAGTCCAAAATTGATTTAGATTTAATGTTAATGATGTGATCCTCTGTATTGCTTCACAGCTGTGGTCTTTTCAGGCACTATTAGGAAGCTTCTACCTTCCCTGCTTGTGTTTGCAAATCCTATAAAGCAAAACAGCCCATCCTTCCTTCCCCTGAAAAAAAAAATGCACTAGCGTCAATAAACAATGAACTGAAAAATACAGAAAATCTTCTCACTCGAGGTCTGTCTGCATTAACCATTAATCCTGATGGTCTCTGCTGAAGGGGATGCATCAGCCTCCCTTTAAAAGGCATGACTGCACTCAGAAAAATTGTCTTGGGGAAAAAAAAAAATCAGCCTGCAATCCAGTTTTTGTATGGTGAGTCATGTCTGCCAATTGTAACGCCAGTGTCTTGTCTTAGTGGGTCTTAGGTCCTGCTGAGCTGGAAACACTTGCGGAGGGGGAACTGAGTTCTAGTCCTTTCCATGTGCTGTTGGTGGAACATTTCGCTAAGTGTCAGGGGCAAGGCCAAGTACTGCATCTGGAAATAGATCTTGGTCACATCATGGACGTTGTCAGTCTAAGAGGTTTTACACATGGCCAAAGTAGTTATTGTGGAAAGGATATGGTCTTTGGAGAGTGTACTGAGTTTCCGGGCTGACTTGAAAAACAGTGGTACAGAGTTGTGGAAAGCAAAATGAAGAAGGGCAATGATGAAACGCATGAAGTGACCCTACACCAGGCCCCGACTGCTGCCCATGAAGTTTTGCAGAAGCTTGCTGGGTCAGGCTGAGACAGAGAGAAAAATGGAATAAAATGAGCATGGAGATAGCCCGAAGGGCTCAAGAGGATGGTCATGTTGTAGGAGAGAAATAAAAACTCAGATGGGGAACATGTTATTAATTTTGTAATATTATGTTCAATATAGTTCTTTGAGGTTTCTTAAACTGAAACTTTGGAGAAAAGTGATTTTTGTAGCATAGCTAAAACTTACAGAACAAGAGAAGATGCTCTGGGTGAGCCACCACCACTGGAGTGTAATGTATACAAAAGGTTCAGGTTTCTACGACATGGACTCTGCATCCACTCTTCGGAGATGGGTTTATCCTCAGCAATGTTGGGCTAACCCTGGACCAATAGAGCCACGGTGGCTTTTACCACTGGTTGCTGGCCATCCTCCAACAAGTTCAGAACTGGAGGTTTTCAATCCAAACATTTTTTTCCATTTTGCAGTTAGGACAAGGAAAATGAGTGTATCCTTCAAGCGGGAGACCTGGTTTTGTTCAACAGTGGGTTTAAATTAACTTCATTGTAAGTGGGAGCTTGATGGCTTTTTTAGTGCAGAGATTTGTCTGTTTAGTTAAGATGGCTTCTTCTGTTCAACTGCTGCTAATTGCCATCCATCATTAACCGGTCCAGACTCTGCAGCTCTGTTCATTTAGATGATTGTTAATGGGAACTATATCCATCGAGACACTGGGTTAAATGCCAGTTTAATGAGGGTGTTTTGGTTATTTCATTGTAACTGAAGCTCTGATCATCTGTTGAGAGAAGTAAAGGTTTCTCTCCTTTCTCACTAAATAATTTGCTGAAGCTGCGATCTTGAGTATATTCAATTAAAAGAAAGCTCATCAACACTAGAAAAATCCATTAAGAAAGAGGGAGCAATAGAGAAATAGAAGAATAATTTTACAATTCAAGTTAGGTAAGAACAGAAATATTTAACCCTAAAATCCAGTCTTTCCAAAAGCTGTTTTCTTCTAAAAGTTTCCTTTTCTACAGCTCTAGAAAATGAAGTCTTTATCCACTGATGCAATCCAGCACAGAGAAGCAGCACCACAACTGTGACAGCTTCTGTTTTTTGAACAATGCTTTGCAGATTGTACAAGGCAGCTCCAGAGTTGAAAGCAAGAGTTGCTGTTGCATGAGCAGAAGACACTGCCAGCTTGCTTTCCCCAACTTTGTAGCGCAGAACCAGTGAATTACACAAGCTCTCAACCCTTCCCCCATATGAAGATCAGCCTTACCTTGGTGGTGCACTCCCCCAGCAAGGAAGGACAGTGGTGCTGGCTGGCCATTTTGGCTACAGTGTTTTGATAAAGAATCCCACCAAATGGTAGTGGGCACATGGCAACTGTCTGGTAGCTTTTCTCCAGCCGGAGGACCACAATGCCTCCCCATCTGCACACTTCCTAGGAGTTATATAAGTAGGAAATTGTAAGCGCATGAAACCAAAAATATGAAAGAATACCGAACAGATGAAGTGAGAGATTTGGTCTTAAAATAAAACTTTCTCTCTGATTTTAATTTAGACTTTCTTCAGTCCAACTGGCATTCCTTACCTGCCTTCAACAAAGTCTCAGTGGCTTGTACCAAGTCTCATCTCTATATGTGCCTCTGCCTCAATTGACCTTCAGCTGCTCTTGATGCCATCGACAGTACCATTTTCCCAGGACGTTCTTCCCCCTTAGTGACTCTAACATCTTTGGAATCACATTTTGTTATCTTGTCACATTTTCTCACATTTTGCATCACATTTGACGTATTTTGTAATTTTTTTGTACCATTTTGAATCACTTTTTATCATCTTCTGACGCTTCTTCAGCTTTCTGTGAGGGTGCCCAAAGACCTGCCCTTGATCTTCCTTTACACCTTTTCTCTTTGTTTCATGCTACTGTTATCCACCAATACAAATTAATCTTACCATGTCTATGTTTATGGGTCACAGATTTCCCTGCCTACTCCAGGCCATTTTTATTCTATCCAAACAGTGGTCCGAGGCTGCTTTTCTGACAGAAAAGGTAGACATCTAGACATTAATCCAAACCACCACTACCACATGGCTGTTGTTAATATTTTCCATTGCTTTCTCCTTTGGTCTGTTTCTGAGGGCAAAGTCAGAAAAGAAGGTTTCCTGTATCCAGTTTGGTTGGATGTTGTAAGTCCTTCTGCATACCTTCTTTTAAGGATGTGGTGTGTTTGTAAGTGTAACATAGCTAAAAGTCTCACCACCTGGCACCTCCTTTACTGCAAGAATCTTCTGTCCAGGTTTCTCACGTTTAAATTAATTCAAAATTCATATGCAGAGTCATTTTCCTCTGCATTTCCTCACCTCTTTCCTGCATTCTTCTATTAGTTCCTCTGTTAGTGTCTCTATTTATACAACACAATCTTGTTTTCATTTTGAAAAACTTTCTTGTCTCATCCCCACATGGCTTGTCATCTCTTGTTCGTTTCTAAATGTCAGCTTCCATCTTTGATGGGATGATGATGCCAGCTCCCTTCCTCTTGTTTTTACATCTTCAAATCATCACCTTTCCCATGCTTACCCTCACGTTTGGAAGGATCTCTCTGAAACAGCAACAAAGCAACTTTCAAGTCGTTTTAGAAGTCTTTTTTCCCCCTCTGATGCCTTACAGAAACCTTGACAAGTTGATAGTGTGCCAAGGCAGATCTTTTTCATGCTGTCTGATATTTCTTGTATTCCCTGGCTGTCTGGGAGCCTCAGATGTTTTGTGTTTCAAACAGGGATCTTCTTTTCGAGTCACCCATCTCAAGAGGGCCCTAGTCCACGATCTGAGGGACACTGAAATAAACTTTGCTTTATCCTAGGCATGGATGAGGAACTGTCTCAAGCATTTGCCACTCTCTTTCACCTTTCCTCCTTTTCTCACACTACAGCTCTTTTAATCTCAGCTTCATAATATTTGTGATATAACCAAGACAAGGCCACATCTCCTAGAAACTAGGAAGTTGAGCATCTCCCAGTGGTAAACAGTATAATTTTTTGGCTTACAGTTTGTGTGGTTTCTGTGGACCTGAGTGGGGTGGAACTAAAAAATGGGGTTTGCACTGCAGTGGGGAACTTTGTGGCCTAACTGGTTAGAGCAGGTTACTTCCGAGGGACTGGTTCCTGCAGAGGTGGTTTTCACAGGTACCTTCATGTACTTGCCCAGCAGATGTGGTAGAATGGGACCTGAGACTGAGGACATTCTGTGTGGCTTCAAAAATAAGATTCTTTTTAGAAGGTCAGTACATGCCCCATGCAAGCAAACACAAGCAGGAGGCAGATAGATGGCATGCACCTTGAGAGGATTACTGCAGGACAAGAATCCCTTTATATGCTTCAGAGAAGGATATAATAAGTATGAAAACTTTGTGTTCTGTCTTAAGTACAATTCAAACAATATTTTGCCTTAGCTACCTCTATTCAGTGATTAATCTGTCCATGGGAATCCTGCAGCAGGCCCCCAATTCCTAGCAGATGCCCTCAGCTTCATGGTGTAGTCAGAACATTCGTCCAGCCACATGCCGGTGGGTGCTGTAGCTGAGGGTGTCTCATTAAGGTGCTGATAATAAAAGGTCTGAGGCTGAATGTCAGTATATAGTTTTTTAGAAACAAAAAAGGAGTTGGTTTTATAGAGAATGTGAAAGAGGGAGGGAGGCCTTGATGAGGTTATTTGAGCAAAGGAATTAGAGGGGAAAATCTATGAAATGGATACAAGAATACACACACGAATTCTGACTGAAATCAGTGGTGAAGAGTCTAAATTTTGAAATTAAAGGAAAATGCTATTGAAACTGAACTATAAATCCTCTGGCTTTTTTAAAGTTAAATGATCTATCTCTTTTGTTTGGTTGGTTGGTTGGGTTTTTTTGGGGGGGAGTTTTTTTGTTTCTTTCAAATTGCCAGTGACAAAGTCATTTGGGTTTTATTGACCAGTGTGTCTTGATCTGCCTGATGACATTTCCTGAGATTAATGTGTCTGTTTCTTAACAATACATGTGCTTCATGATGCATCACAATTAACCACTGCTGCTTGGTATGACAAGGAAGGACTCTTTTTATCTGCAACTGCATGACTTCTATCTGAATTTCAAATGGCAAGTAAATAGGCAGGACCCCTATGCACTTCTCTCACATACCTTTTTGTAGTAAAAAAAATAAATATTGAAATTCATGCTTAGGTTCTCTGCAAGACGTAGCATAATCTGGAGAGCAAATTGGACTGGAAATGTAAACAATGGAAAAACACAACCCAAACCCAACAATATATAAGATACAGAACACACAGCATCCACTATTATAAATATTTGACTTTATAGCTTTTATTTATTTGGGTTGATAGAAATGTCAAATTAATATTTATAAACTCTTTAGTGCATTTACTAGCGGGGTTTTGTTTGTTTTCAGTATAAATTGTCAGGCTAATGTTGTTACTCAGGATTGTCAAAGTATGTTTTTAAATTCAATGGGAATTTCATATTTTGACCAAATTCTGCAGGGATGTACTGTTGTGTTTAGCTGAAAGTTGTGATTGATCCATTTATCTCTAACATGACTCTTCACATGCATAAAGTTAAACTCGTGTGCATTTGCCTGAAGCCACAGAGTTTTTGTCATAATTTTTCAAGCATCTCAGGAATAGGTTCAGTTAGAAATTTTTTATTGTTTTAATTAAACTCACTGGCTAAACAGAAAACGTTAATACAGATACAAATTTACCTTACTGCTGTTTAAATGTTTGGCACAATTTCTTAATTTTTCAAGTATCTCGTGGTCATAAGATGAATTTTGATTTTATCAATGTTTGGTTCCTCTGATGCATTTTTCAGAGAAGCAGTGATCAGAAATAGAAGTGTCCTTGGTATATATCTCTACATTCTCACAGTGTGTTGGATGCAGATTATGCCACCCATGTTATGGAGACCTCCAATATCAAAGAGATAATGATGACATGTCCCTGTTAAAACTACAATAGACATGGAATAGTGATCTAAAAATGAAATGTATATATCACAGAATCATAGAATCATAGGGGTTGGAAGGGACCTCAAGAGATCATTGGGTCCAACCCCCAAAATGTTGAAAGAGAAACCAAATTTGTTGAATACATTTAGTCCTTTATTGGAAAAGTAAAGACAGAATTTAAGGAGTGCATTGAGCTTCAGTTTGTTAATTTATTTTCTTGCTTGCTTCTTTGTTTGCTCCCATTCATTACCCACCTTGGTAATTTTATTTGGTTCTGGTCTTTATGCAGTCCCTTGCTGACAGCTAATTTTCCCTTCTTGAGGGAGAACTGCAGCTGAAACTGGGTATTCTGAATGTGTGCAATGTATCTGCATAATATAAACTATGTCACAATAAAAGCAAAATAAATGTCACAACTAGTATAGTTTTTATAGGGAGGGACATGGCATCATTGTAGAAGGTACAACGAGGATTTGTGCTCCATACATGTTTGTAATGAGAAAAGTTGACAGGATGTGAGAATTCCTAAGGAATGGGATGGTAAACAACACAAAAATTTTTGTAAACCCTTTCACAGGAATCACTTGGTGAAGCCTATTTTAATACTGTTCAGGACTGGCCATTTTATTGCAAAAAAAAAAAAAAAAAGATATCAAAGCTCAAACTCCTTGATGATGGAGCTGAATGAGGCAAAACATTCTGATATGAAAAGGGATTGAACGAATTGACATTTGTCATTTAGGAAAGAGACAGATAAGAGTGAAATGGATAAAAGGATACAAAACCACAAGAAAGAAGTTATTTTTTTTTTCCTTTTGGCATGAAAAAAGGTATTTTACATAATTAAGAAATTAAAATTGTGAAACTATAGAAGCAATATTTTTTGTAATGGAAAGCAGCCACAGTAAGAAATACAAGCCAAATAAAGTAAACAAATTAAAAAAAAAAAGAGATTGCATATTTCTGAGTGCACCAAAATTACCCAGATTTATGATTGAGGGAAATGATCTGAAATTTCGTGTCTCATGGCTTAGGCTAGCAGGGATGAGGATAGGTACAGGCCATGCCCCCTCTGCCCATCAAGAAGAGTTTTTGCTCCTCCCCAATGAGTCTTTGACTGCTGGTCACAGAGTTGGGACTCGGTTTACAGGTTGGTAATCTGATATTGTATTGTGGTACCTGTGATTGATTAAACAACAAATCCTTAACGTGATGTGAAGCTGCTTTAACTGAGTGCTGAAATTTATTTTCCTCTGGTATAAATTAATAAAGCAGTCTTGAAGAGTATGCAAATTATTTATTATTTTTGGCTGGGTGTCAGGATAGCCCTCTTCTGAAGATAAGCAGAAACAAACAACAATCTTAAACTTTTAGTGCAATGAATTAATTTACTGCTCTATTTAATCTAATATTAAACTCAGAAAAAATACTCTAAGATAAATACTAAACTTATTTGTTCTGTATGTTCTGTGTCAGAGAAGTGGGATACAGAGACAAAAACTGAACCAAGAACTCCTAAACTGCAGTTCCACCGCTGCTTTTTTTATTAATCTTTTTCACTTAGTCTTTGGTACAGTCTCCATGTGTCTCGTACTTCTAGAATCAAAAACCACTCCTTTTAAAATTTAAAATAGACATTCCTATTTAATTCAATTTTAATTTCCATCTGGAAATCTAAATTTAAATCCACAGATTTTTTTTTTTAAGTATTCTTTAAGCAATTTTGATAGCTTTTTCCACAAAACCATTAGATTGTGTATAATCTGGATTCAAGGTAATGTGCCTAAGTTTTCTCAAAGCATTTAAACTCAGAACCATTAAATTGTGACCCATCATTTATCAGTAGCATATCTGGTGTTCCAGGTCCAGGATTTTATATGTAAAGTCTTTTACATCCTTACGTGGATGGGTAAAGCTAGATATTTCATTTTTGTATTTTCTAATAGTGCTATTTCTTACAGTGGGAATGGAGACTCCAGATCAGAACATGAGTATTTCTGGCATGGAGAAACATCTTAATATCTTAATCTATCTGCAACTTCTTGAATTATCCTCGTGGCATATATTGTCAGATTGTTTTCCTTTTCTTTTCAAGTTTTACATCAATCTGATATTACAGAATCACAGAATCGTAGGGGTTGGAAGGGACGTTCAGAGATCGTTGAGTCCAACCCCCCTGCCAAAGCAGGGTCCCTAGGACAGGTCACACAGGGAGGCGTCCAGATGGGTCCTGAATATCTCCAGAGAAGGAGACTCCACAACCCCCCAGGCAGCCTATTCCACTGCTAATATATCTATTACTGAATAAAATACCACTTGTGCCATGAATGTTGTTAAAGGAATTAGGGTTATAATTTATCAAATTAGGTGGCAATACCTAGTATCATTTTTGGAAAGTCTCAACTCATACTATAGCACTGGCAGACAATATCACCTGTAATAGGAATGCTTTCTTGAACATGTACATATGCATACATCAGTCTCAGTTTGTTCCTCTTCTTGACATTCATGTCTGAGCAATGCTGGTACATTTATAGGAACAATTATGACAGGACAATTGAGTTTCATCATCTGTTGACAACTTTCCAATGTCATTAATGACATCACAGAATTGATTTTATACCTTCATAGTCTTCTGTTCTACAGCATAAGCTCTCATAATGAGCCTGAGCATTTGCCATCTTTGCAGGCCATGAATCGATACTCTCTTTCCCTGAAACAATTACCAACCTTATCTTTTCAAGATTTTCCTTTATCCTTATGTCAAACTCATATAAACCTACCACTAGAACCATTTTCCACGGCATTATCTGGGGTTACCTGTCTGTATTGAGTGCAAGTATGTTTTCTCTTTGGCTGGTTTCCTGTTAAATTCAGCTACCACCTTAAGCTGCCCAGCCAAAAACTCACTGTGGGCATTGGATGCGAATGCCTCTTCAGCAATGCCGTGATAGCAGTCGGCTTCTTTTTAGTACATTCTGGCTTCTGCTTCTTGCAAATAAGGGAGATCATGCCAAAGGTGATAGATAGAGCTTAGAGCTGGTTTTGGTCTGTTCTGGTTTAGCCCTGCACCCTGGTTTTGCAGATTCCTTCTATATGAAGTCTACAGGTGCTGCCATAGAGGTTTTTCTAATCCACTTTGTCTTTTTTTCTTTCAAAACCTGCACTTGGGTTCATTTGTGGTCTGAAATCTTGGAAAAGTACTCTCCTTTTCTAGAGTCCGGTTAAGGAATTCCTCGCATTCTTTTCTTCCCCCTTGCCCCAGATTTGGGGCTCTTATTCCCAATACAATCTGACCTCCAGAATCGGGAATTTCACAAGTTCTCCAGAGTTACACATTTGCCTTAGCAGTATCAAATCTGTTATAAATTACTCAACTATTTCCTCTTTTCTTTGAGTTCTCCTATGAAATGTATCTCTCTCAATAGCTTCATTTGTGTCTCGGAGCTCAATATTTATGCTTGTGCTGCACATTCTGATAAATAATCTTCTCTGCCTCTGTCACAGGCTGATGTACAAATCTGGTACATCTGTGACTGAAGTTATCCAAAGAAAATCTGCCTGTTCTTAACTGTGCTTGCCAATGTCTTGCTTCAACTTCTCTGTTTCCTCCTGCGTTTCTGGAAAGCTCTGGTTGCTCAGGAGTTTTTACTGCTCCTTTTCTTATTCACCACTTGTCTTAGGTGTAATCTTCAATTTCTGTTCCTGTACCCCCAGTGTCAGGCTGTCAGGGGTGTATGTGTGTCATAAATTTAAAAATCCGAGTTAGGCTTTTGCGTGCTGAATCTTAAATAAAGCAAGAAAGATAGAGGATGGTAGAGAAAATACCTTCTGGAGAAGAAAAGATTATGCATGGGTTTTTACTATACACTAATCTGTCTATATCAGAGTTGCAGGGATTTAATTTCTGACACTGGGAACCCAAAAAGTCCCATTATCACTACAAAACTATAAAACAACAAAAAGACTACTTACTCATGTTTTTAGGCATTTTTTTGATGCAAATATTTTCCTAGCATCAAGATTGAAGCTCTTCTAGAGAGAAATAGAGGGGAGACTTACTTGGAGATTCGGGAAGGAATGATTTTTCTTGTAGAAAATACTAATTAGGCAGGATCAAGGTGAGCCAGGTTCTTGCATGGGATCTGGCCTTAACTCTTTGCAGCTTGAACAACACCTACCTATGCACTTACCCCCTTCTTTATCGTGCATTTAATAGTGTGCTGGGCAACAGCTGGTACCCAGTAGGTTTCTGGTTTCCCTGTGTCACTGACCTGGCTACCTGGCAAGCAGCAGATCTACTATATGGTTCTCACCATTCTGCCAAAGAATTCATCAGGGCACTTCAGGGATTTGCACATCCCACCCTCAGGACAGCAAGGAAAGCACAAATTACATTTTGATTCTGTATATTTTTATTTTCTCCTACTCCCAGCATTATCCTGGCTGTCAGATTCTTGGTGCCATTTGTGGTGAGACAACATTAGATGTGATGATGGATTTCCATTTTCCAGATGGCTAAGTTTATGATTGGCTCTTGAAGGCTGTGTTTGTGGTCTGTCTTTGGGAAAATATTTTGGAAACATCTGTAAAACCCTATTTCAGATGTCTCGGTTTTGGCTCATTAAAGATGAACACATTCGCCAAACTAAACTGAAGAAAAACCCTCAAACAGTTTAGGACTCATAATTAGGAGATGTGTTTGCAAAAAAAGAAAAAAAAAAAAAGTTCTCCAAAAGATTAATGTGATTTTGGGAAGAATGAGAGATTTTTACAGGTATTTTTCAACAAAACAGTACCATGTGCGATTGAATCATCTTGTGGAACACTTCCATTGCACAGCAGAGTGCTATTTGTGTTATGGACAGTCACTGACAGGGCATTTAGAAAAAGCTGCTAAAGAAAAATCTCATTTTAAACATGAACTGATGGCAACTTTCGGGCTATAGTTTCTAATAAATGAACAGTGTGTATGAGAGATCATGAACTGTTAATAATATCGTACATAAACTTTGCTATTTTTCAGCTAAGCGTGTGTTCAATGCTGTCGGTTTATATTTAACAAAGATTTTTGACAGCTTGTCTTTTAGATCACATTATTCTAGATGAAGCTTATTTATAATGAACATGATCTGAAATATTAAAGGCGTGATAACAGCAGGAGTCTTGGAGATTTTGAATCAAGTCTTAAACAGTGTCTAAGTAAGGAAATGAACAGTTAGGGCATGTTGGTTTTAATTTATTTTTTATTAATAAATATGTTTTCCCAGTCCCAAACAGGTCATTAAAGGGCCACATTCTTTGCCTGCTCCATAAAGGATCAGTGCCAGGAGTAGAGAAGTGACCTCTCATCCCCTCAGATGACTCTGTGGGATTCTTGGTGCTCAATTTAATTCTGTCTTCCAAAGATTGTTGGGTTTACGTGGTTGCTGCTGTAGAATGACACTCCAAGTTCAGTTTGGAGAAGCAGACTCCAGTGTTAATTAAATAATTGCCATTCCCACATTCAGTTACAAACCCTTTCTGTCCAATTTCCCTCAATCCATTGTGAGTGCTTAAATTTTTCAATCTGACTCCTCTATACATGAGTTCTTCCATGCTGAATTTATATAGCAATAAGAAGACTGTTTGCTTTTCTTTTTAATCTAAGTAGAACAGCTTTGCAGCCCTTTCACAAGTGGCAGGGTTAGCTGCATCTCTTATGCATACAAATGCAGCTCTGTGTGTGTTAGCCGAAGGGGATGACATAAAGATCCTCCATGATTTTACCTGGACACCGCTGTCTTGTCAATATTGATCCCCAACATGATGGGTTTCCTCAGACTGAAACAAGATGCTGATCAAAGAATAAATCAAGATTTACATAGCTGTTTTTGTAGGTATCATGAGCCCTTTGCATAGATACTGAATATAGTTTGAAGGATCTCTTGTACTCTTAAAATTTCTAAAGCCATAGGTCGGTTTAGTTCAGCTAGTAGAAAACTTCTTAAGGGTTTTGTCTCATAAAAATGAGTTCAGGCTGACAATACTGCTCACGTGGAGAAACAGCTGTTATAGCTGAGCTCTGAGATAATATTGTGTTTATCAGATGTGGAAGTTTCTGTTATTCATGTTACCTATTATGTCTGTCTCCAGTGGTGCAGTTCACAAATACAGGGTGGAAGTGAGGGGCCCAGGTTGTATTATGATTTCCTTAAACAAAAGCCCATCCCCCTCCTTTTATCAGCTTTAAATTCCTGGCCATTAAGGACTGCAAGCTATTCCCTTCTCTTAGCAGGGTAAAACTATCACTTCATTAATCATTCAGCAACCCGAGCTCGGCCATGGCTGCGGGCAGGCTGCTCTGTGTCAGACGTTCTCCTGCTGCCCTGGACTGTTTCACCAGCAATATAACCCTGCTAATATTTGTAGGGGGCTGTAGTAGTTCCTTGTAAGCACCAGAAGTCCCATTCTTGGTTGTAATAGAGCAATCTCTCCAGTTTGGCCTCTCTGGTAAAAATATTTCAAGGCTCTGACCTGTACAGGCAGGGAAAGCTGGTGTAGATCATAGAATCCTAGAATGTCCTGAGTCAGAAGAAACCCCTAAGGATCATCAAGTCCAACTCCTGGCTCCACACAGGAACAGCCAAATCAGAGCATTGGATTGAGAGCATTGTCCAGACACTTCTTGACCTCAGTCCAGCTCGGTGCTGTGACCATTTCCCTGGGGAGCCTGTTCCAGTGCCTGACCCCTCTCTCAGTACAGAACCTGTTCCTAACATCCAAACTGAACCTTCCCTGTTGCAGTTCCATGCCATTCCCTTGGGTTCTATGCCTGGTCACCAAAGAGAGAAGATTGGCGCCTTGTCCCTTTGCTCCCTCCCCCTCGTCAGGAAGCCACAGACAGTGATGAGGTCTCCCCTCAGCCTCCTCTTCTCCAGGCTGAAGAAACCAAGGGACTTCACCCTCTCCTTGTAAGACTTCCCCTCCAGACCCTTTACCAAATGCAATGGTTACAGCCTGCAAGTATGTTCCCCTAGCTCTTGCTCAGAAGTTTGAACCTTCTGATGAATGTCCACGAAGCAGCAGAACAGGATCTGTTCCTGGAGGGCAAGCACATGGTGTTGGCAGCCCCTTCAACATCTCTATGTAGATCTTCCCTGGCTGATGCCAGGAAGGTGTGGGGGTTTCTGATGGATTTGGTACACCTGGGCTCAAGCTCAGAAATTTGCTAGGCAGATACTTTGCTTTTCAGTCATGTCAGTCAAGGTTCCTGAGCAGCCATGTGGGTTTTGCTGATTGATCAGCCGAGCTTGTTCCTATGACTTAATGACCAGGATTATGTCACTCGGCACTTGGCTCACTACCATCAGTTTTCCATTGCGGCTTTTTTTTGGGAAACAAGCTGCTGAGAATCGTAGTCCAACATAACGCATTCCTTTCCATAATGTCCATTAGGTGTCCCCACATGCTGGCGGCTTGTGGGTACTTTAATTACATCTTCTCAATTAACAGCGGCATGCTCTGCATGCGTTCATTGAATGGAGTCCCAGATTTCTGCACTGAATACCACACTGTAGCACTTTTACTTTGCACAAGAAATTCTCATTACTCGGAAGAACTTGAACACTTGCAGACCACTGTTTGTCAGTTACTGCATCTGAACCTTAATTAACGTTGAATCTATAAGTAGATAATATATACAAAATGGTAATTCTGAGCCCATAACCACCTGGCATGTTCTTTCCTACCACTGTGCAGCTACTCTGTTTGCAATGCAGAACAGTAAGAGAAATTATAAGTAAATTAAATCTACAGGCATAACGCTGTCTTTCAGCTTCATTTTTTGCAGCCAAAGCCGCTGCTGGATCCCTTGTTAGAGCCCTGAGTTTTCTCCAGTTGTCTAACTTGTTCTCTCCTGGATTTGTAAATATGTCTCTGGACTATTTGCTGCCTGAATCATTATCCTGCAATTTGACAGAATCTCACAGGGAGAAGTTGGCTTCTCATAACTCTGCAGACAGGTTTTTCTGTGCACGGGTGGGTGGTAATAGGAATAATCTCAGTCGTCTTTACTCCCGCCTCATTTTTCTGATCACTTGGCCTTTACCGTTGCTGTGTTGACTAGTACCCGCAGATCTCCTGCAGCACTACATCTGCACCCTTCTAGCCTAACTCACTTTTGAAAGGCTGTTTTCACGTGGCAAGCCCCGTGTTTATTAGTTATGGTAGACCTTTGAGTTAAAAGCACAAGCAATTACATCATAAAATGGTGAATGAAATCCAAACAAGGTCCCATCACTAGAGCTTGCCCTCATAATCTGACATGCACTTATCTGTTCAGTGTGCCTTTAATGCATCCTCTTTTTGAGACACTGAAGCATAAAACTCACTTAAGGTCTACCCTGGGTTTTTTGCAGAGTTCAGAGTGCAAATAACTTCCTCCACCATGGCAGTGCTCACATATGATCCCAGTAGGATCTAAGTCCCTGCACACATGAAGAGGTTTGAGCTTGCCTGGCACATCTTGTGAGGCAATAGCGTCTTTCATTGCCTGTTGATGGTGATGCATTTACCCTTTCTTCTCTCAGTCACAGAATGAAACACAGAATTGCAGAAGGGTATAGCTTGTAAGGGACCTCTGGAGATCATCTTGTCCAACTCCCTTGCCAGAGAAGCATCATCTACAGCAGGCTGCACAGGACAGCATCCAGGTGGGGTTTTAAATGTCTCCAGAAAAGGAGACTCCAAAACCTCTCTGGGCAGCCTGTCCCAGGGCTCTGCCACCCTCACAGTAAAGAAGTTCCTCCTCATGTTTAGATGGAAGTTCCTATGTTCAAGTTTATGCCCATTGCCTCTTGTCAAGATATTAGGTGAGAGCCCTCAACTGGGCAAGAGGAGGTAAAATATAAATTAAAGCTTAAGCAGATTCAGACATCAGTTTCTGTCACCAGGGAGAAGCTCTTGACTCCCAGGCAACACTTTCAGGTGGAGGCAGTCATGTAGGGAACAAGTAGAAAGACTTCATCAGTGCATCTAATCTAGTAACAGGGAGCATCAAAGTTTTATTAATGAGAGCTTGTGCCTTGCAGAAAGACCTACACCCTGCTCCAGCTCCCAAAGGATCTATTTAGTGTTAGTGCAGCAGACAAGGACAGCATTTCTGTCTTCCAGCCATCTGCATGGTCTTTCAAGGCATGAAGGGCACTCAGTGGTGCAGAGGTGATCACTTAACATTGAAACTGACTGCATAGAGCTAGGACTTTCTTAGCAGCAGGGAACATCTGCATGTTTCTCAGGTGCCTTTTGTGTGGGTTTTATACCTTGTCTCTTTACTTCTGGGAAATGTTTGGTGGTGTAGCTATAGAAGATCTACTTCTGCCAGTGTCAACAAAGGAGACAAAAATCTGATGTTACCTTTAAAATTTGTAACCTACACATAGAGAATTTGAAGCTACTATCTGGAGGCAGGTTTGCAAGTTCTTATGTTTGTCTGCCTTCTGAGAACTTTTCGATAATTTATTTCAGATAATTAGTATTTATTAATTATATTCTTACATCCAAGATATAATTTGGAACCTTTCCTCTTAATTTTAAAAAATGAAGTTCACTTCCTGACATATTTTAAATAATGGATGCTATTGTACTTTCTGACATGATTTATCATTCCAAGAACTGATAGAGTATCATTATCTTGTTAGAACAATGCCTGGCTGCCTCAGCAAGTGTAGCAAAAGGCATATGACAGCTCAGCTTATCATGTTTGATTTCATCAAAACATGATAGATATACTAACAAATTGATCTTTACAATGTTAACGTGCACTAAAGAAGTGCTTATAACACGCTGAGTGAATTACCAAGGGCAATATAGTCAGTCGGTAGCAGAATCAATGTTCAGTCCTGGTTCCCAGATATCTGTCTGCTTTGGGTTTTTTAAGGACAAGGAGTATTTTTGTGCCTCCATATTTTTTATTGTGCTAGAAAAAAAAAAACAAACACTCAAGGAAAGCTCATTATCTTCCAAGTTTTATGAGTGTTTTTTATGTGCCATTCCCTAATTTAAGATTGTTTTAACAGCAAAAATCATTAGCAGCAGACTTCTGGAGGTGCACATGCACTGTCTTTCTGTACTGTGTTCCTGCTGTACACTGCTCTGGGGTGGCCTTACCTCAAGTCTCTGGTGCAGTATTGGGCACCACAGTACAAGAGTGACACAAAATTCTTGGAGAGTGTCCAGAGGAGGGCAATAAGGATGGGGAAGAGTCTGGAGGGGAAGACTTACAAAGAGAGCCTGAAGTCCCTTGGTTTGTTCAGCCTGGAGAATGGGACGCTGAGGGGAGACCTCATTGTGGTCTGTGTCTTCCTGAAGAGGAGGGGGAGCGAAGGGGCAGGTGCTGATCTCCTGTGACCAGGGATAGAACCCGAGGGAATGGCATGAAGCTGCGACAGGGGAGGTTTAGGTTGGATGTTAGGAAGAGGTTCTGTACTGAGGCAGGGTCAGGCACTGGAACAGGCTCCCCAGGGAAGTGGTCCTAGCACCGAGCTGTGTGGCATGGAGCTTGGAGGACAGAGCTTCAAGCACTGCTTACATAGATAACGCGATGGAGCCTTTAGGCCATAAACCACGGGGAAACTAAACAAAGGTGGCAAAATTGTAATAAACAAAGTTCCATGCCCCCTGCTAGAACAGGCTCCAGAAGAAGCCTCTTCTTTAGATAATGTATACCTGCTGTCTGACATGTTTTTAGAAGTTGTATTAGCATGATAAGATAAAGTTGCTGGCGTGACAGTAGACCGCTGACCAACCAGATGCAGCCCTGGGAGCAGTGTATGTACGAAAGGACCGATCTGATAAAGCATGCAGTCTTTTGATCATATTTAAAGGAATGATTTTATACAATAAATCGACTTTTGCTTGCATCAAGTTGTGTCCCGTCTCTGTCACAGCAGAGCTCAATTGAGTTCAGAAGGTGTCTGGATGAAGCGCTCAGTCCCATGCTCTGACTTGGCTGGTCCTGTGTGGAGCCAGGGGTTGGACTTAGTGATCCTTAGGGGTCCCTTCCAACTCAGGTGATTCTAGGATTCTACAATACTGTCCTCAGGCTCCAGCTTTGATGCTGCTTACAGGAGCTTGTGCACGTAGCTCCCATAGAGACACATAGGTAGCTGTTCTTGGGTTACTATATAGATGCCTGAGGTAGAATAGGATCAGGAGGCATTTACAAAGCTAGAATGGAGAGCGAGTCTGTGTGCGCCATGTGCCATTGCTCCTGGGAACCTCTGGTAAGCTCCCATCACTCAGTGAGTCCTGGGCTGCTCCACATTCCTGTGGCTTCTCACAAAACGTGTTAGCACATAGAAGTGCAAACCCATCTCTGCTGCTCCAGCTGTCAGCATCCATGACATCCAACTGAGCCTGTGCAGTAGATATGACAAACTTATTTTATCTCTGGAGCACACCTCAATTCATAGAAAGGCTCGACAGAAATCCCTAGAGTGTGCAACCTATATTTATCTCAGCAGCTAACAACGTTCCTTCTGTCTGTCCCCTTCAAAAACAGCTTGATTTAGCGTTTCTGTGTGTGAAATGGTCGCTCTGAGCTCCTGCTATGCCCCAAGTTAAGGTGAGGTCCTCTCTCCGTCAGCAGCACATCGTTATATGGAGCTGTACTTAATTTTTACTTTGTTTTCTCTGATGAGACACCAGGGCATGTGACATGCTAATTCGTAAGCTGTGGGTCACTTCCTTCATTAGCGTTTATGTAATGCCTTTTAATTAGCATATCCCTTTCTGCTTCCTTGGGCTTTGCTGTCAGACGGTTTTAATGATGCTGTAGTAAAACTTTACGAATGATTTCTCTTGAAAAATTATATTTTGTTAATAACCGCAACACTATGCTTATAAACATTAATCTCCCTGTGATAAAAATCAAACCTGATATAAAAAATGGGGAATATGGACATGTATATTTTTTTTCTTAAATTGTCCTCTATCCTGCTGCCTACTGTAAGTTTTAGGGGGTGAGAATCCCTCTTCAGGACACACCACAGAATTTCTTCCCTGGAAGAATCATTAAAAAAATTGTCAACGTTATTTTGTCGTTGGCCATGGCAGGGGGTTGGACTAGATGATAGTTAAAGGTCCTTCCTCTGATTCTGCGATTCATGAATAAATACATAAGCTCATGCTGAGTGAAAACCTAAATTGTTGAAGTTAAAAAGAACTTGTTCTGAGTCCATAAACCAATCAATTAAATGAGAATGAAGATAATGAGAGCAGTAAAGAGATTCTAGACCTGCAAGGACTTCTGTAGGGGATACAAAATTTTCTTCTTCTTCCGATGGAGACCAGCAAATGTCAATGAATTTACATGAAGTCTCTTAGCTGTTACTAAACCCATGAGAATGTAAAGTGAAACAAATTCAAGCATGACAAATGAAGTCTTTTGATGTACATGGAAACCTGCAATACAAGGTTAGACCAATTAGTGCAATGACTGTAAATGTTAAGTGTGGACAACTAAAGTCACAGCCGCTCTGGTGAAAGGGTTCGTTTAGAATATAATTTATTACATCAGACTAGCAATCTTAAGGATTCCAGTAGACATTGTGGCAAATATGTTCAAGGGTCATAAGCCAGAGTTGATAAAAGTACAACCTGCAATAATTTAAACTTGTATAGAAGCATTCATTTAAAATGTTTAACAAACATTAATTAATTAAGCTGTGCAGCACCCCACTGTGAGCCTATGGGTAAGTCAAAGCATTCGTATCGCAATTTTACAGAAGGTTAAGCTGAAGTGCAGAGAGATTGATTTGCCTGAGGTCACGCAGCAAGCCAGTGGAAAAACTGCAAATAGAATCAGCAGCCTGAAGTTCTCATTTCCCTGTTTTTACCACTTACATTACACTTCCCACTAGTAAAATGAAGGGGAAGAAAGAGGCGGCTGAAGTGGTGAGACTTGGAATATAGTTAACCCAGTTTTCTACACGCGTTCCTGCTTTTTCTGCAGCATAGGCATGTATCAAAGGGACAGGTTGGTTTTAAATTTTTGGAAATTTTATTCCTTCTCCATCTATCTTTCACATGCAACCCTCTTGAGTTCCAGGCATGTAACTCTACACAGTCAGCCTCTGTCCCCTGCAGCTCCGTGTTCACCCACCGCTTTTTGCTCCTGGCTTAGCCTGGCTTATGGGCGGGCAACCAGTTGCACCGGGAGTGTGAGTGTGAGATGAAGATGGAGACTGCAGCCACGTATGTTTGACTAACTATGTTTAGTTAGGTGTTTGTTAGCACCTAACTAAAAATGAGGACTGAGCTGTGGCTTGGTGCCTCTCGTTACCTGATACCACGCACCGGAGAAACTGGGATTGTGTGCTTTGGTATCAGAATAAAATTGGTTATTGAGTGCAGATGGTGGTGTCCCACTAAAAGGCAGAGCCTTGGGTTAACTATGGCCCATTATGTTGAAAGCGGACTGTGAGGTGTTTGCAGTGAAAATGCGAGAAAGGTGCAGAGGGGAACATCTTATGTTCCTAGGTGAGACCTTGATTTAGAGAGGTTAATGGAGGCAAAGAGTTGCTCTGGAAGGTGAAAGATCTGGAAAGGAAGGATGTATTTTAAATGCTTTCTCTTATATTTATGATGATGTTCGAAAGAGGTTTGGTACGAAGAAGGTGTTCAGAAGGGGTTGGGTTGGTCAGCCATTGGAACAGGCTGCCCAGAGAGGTAGTGGAGTCACCATCCTTGGAGGTGTTCAAAAAATGTGTAGATGTGGCATTCCAGGATATGGTTTAGTTGACATAGCGGTATTGGACAGATGGTTTGACTTTGTGATTTTAGATGTCTTTTCCAGCCTTAAAGATTTGATGATTCTATGATTCTTTGCATGAAAAAGACCAGGAAGCAGTTACTGCTAATTCCTTATAGATTGCCAAAGGGTTTTCCTAAAGAGGCTCTTATTTTGCCTTGGGAAAGTGCGTCTGACTTGGATTTCTTGCTCTTGTGATTCCTAATGGACCAGGCCCTGAAGCCTTGCACAAGAATCAACCAATTTACCATTACTTCATTTTTCAGGCATTCAGCATTTCCTTAAGGTACTGGCTGGGTGTCTGAGAGTCCTGCACCAGCCTGTGACAGACTCAGTGGTGTGAGAGAGGGGAAATGCTAGGAAAATCATGAGACCAGCATGTGACATTTCATGTGCTTGGAAGTCATGTCAGTTCATCACGACATACTATGTGTCCAGCCTATTCTCAGCATGGACAGCATCAATTACAGAAATGTCTTTCCTTTGGAAACAGTTGGAAAAAAATGTAATATACCCTGAGGTACGAGCCCTGTGCAGGTATCTGCCCCATGATAGGGAATTCTGCATGGCGTGGGCTTTCAGATCTGGTCAAATGTCATAATTTGACCTCTTTGCCTTCTTCACAGCCCTAGCTGCTTGCGCTGCCTTGTGCATTGGAGCAAAACTCCCGAGGGAGGAAGATGAGGAGGCAGATCTTTCTGGTTTTTAGAGTTTCGGCAAACTGGATGCTGCTGTGAGAAATCTGATGGGGTGATCCCAGGCTGGGCTGCTACATGCAGCTACCCCAAAGCCTGCAGGTCCCAAGACATGTACTCGAAGCCCTAAAGGTTCCATTTACCCTACCTACTCCCAACCTATTTATGCACTGCTGCAGTGGAAAAGCCTATATAAAAGCAATCTGGCTTAGAAAGGATTATAGAATGATGCATCCTTTTCTGGTTCTGGTCTGGTATACGGTATTTCCTCTCTGTGTTCTGTTGGGAATTGGCTTTGCAGCTGGTTCCTTTCCAAGACTGAAAAAAGCCAAACAAACTAACCAACCCAAAAAGCAAAACCAAAAGAAAAGGTGAGGAAATCGATAATCTGATTTTTTTTCCTAATACTCTTGCCTCAGAGATGAAAATATACCCGCAGCTTTGATAATGTATTTTACAGTCAAATTCTGTCAATTTTTCCTAATTTACTAATTATCTCTTTTTAAAGAAATCATATCTCTAGAGCAACACAAATCACTTGATAAACAAATTATATAACCAAACAGTTTTCCAGCACTGAGCTCTCTGTTACAGTTATTGAAGTGTGTGTTGGAACCATTCACACGAATGTCTGTTCATAACTTCTGTGACCCACCGTGGGGCCGCGCGGTCCTCCGACAGGATCCAACATGCACAGTAATAACTGCTAACTGCTGCGCAGAAACAAGGGAACATCTCTCTGGTAATGGCTTTGCATCCAACTCTCCACACAACGAATAAAGCCTCTTCCCGAAGGTATGCGTTATTGCTGTCCGTAAATAACTTTCACAGTCTCTGCTACACGCAGAGCAATGCACAGTGCTGAAAAAAACAGCTGAGGATTTGTATTTAAGCTTATAGGAAAAGAACTTGAACCAAACCATCATTTTTCCAAGAAAAAAGTCATTTCGTGAAAGGTCTGGTCTGAAGCGCAGGAAACGTCACCTCGGCCTCTCAGTGCTTCCTTAGCTGCCGCTTCTGAACACTTAATGAAATTAACAACACTTTCTGTTTGTGTGGTTTTCTATCAGAAGAAAATCCCCGGATGAGTTCAGTTGTGTGCCTGTTCGTGTGTGGGTGCAAAGCAGGCAGTGTGCGCTCGTGATCTGGCTCTGAGTCTCTCAGAGCGGGCATTGGCCTGCAGGCACTGGCTGGCATGTTTAAAAGGAAATCTCACTGCAGGATTCAGGGTATGATGCTCTGCTCTTCTGCAGCTTAAGCTTCCGGAGCAGAACAAGCAGCACCGAGCGTGATGTTTACTAATTTAATCTACTTTGCCCACTTTCAAGTGCATTTCTGTGCGTTATTCAACCTGTCTCACAGCTTCTTCTCTTGTCCCATTCGAAGCACAGTTAGTGACTCTAGATGTTAACCATAATGTATTGCCAATGGCGAATGCTCAAATCCAGACTGCGATGCTTATTGACGAATAAGAGGTTAGAATACATAGGCAAAATGGTAGTAATGCACTCAATATCATCACCAAAAGGCTTAAATACTGGCTTCACTGTCTGACCTATTGCTTCCTTGTTTTCACCTCTTAACATAAACTTCGCTCAGACAGACAGTGCTGCAGCAATTATTTTGTCTTCTCTTTGCACAGCAATCTGTATTGAATATTTTATTCTCCCTGGATTTGGGACAGCTTCCTTGGAGGCAGATACTCCTAGCTGAGAAGTTTGAGAAAGGTCTGATTATATTTTGGGTATATTACAAAAGACAATCATGCTATGATTGTATAGCACATCCAGAAGTACTCAAAACCTTTTTTTTTTTTAAATGCGTCTATATAACCATCGCAAAAGTCATCAATTACTAACCATTTAGTTATTTATTACAGCATGCATATTGTTTGAGGGGTTTTTTTTTGATAAAAGGATATAATTTTGCTCAGGTATCTGCCTGCTTTATAACGGTTCCTGCTTCACAGAGTTTCCAACCTAGATGTGCCAAAGATCATAGGATAGCTAAATAATTCAGGTCGGAAGGGACCTTGAGTTATCTGGACCCAATAGAAGGGATTTGCTAGAGCTCAAGAATCAAGACAGGTTAATAAAAGAAACAGTATTTCTTGCTGCCTACTTTGGTACATGTTCTACTGGAGTACGCCGCTTTTAATAGATTTAGGAACATTTATCAGCTGTAGGCATTTGGCAGAAAACTGCTTCCCTGGCTTGCACTGCACTGTTTCACTGCCTGCACAGAATAAAGAACCTCTTCTCTCCTGCTCTGGTAATTATTTTATTAGGTTAGCATCTATGTTTCGCATGCACCAAAACCTTACGTTTGAAAACCTAGCCACAGGGCTCCTAAATTTCATTTTGACTTGACATATCTTGGTGTTACCTTTGCCAACTGTAAAAAAATAAGCCTTGAGCAGCTTCTCCTTTATTGTTGAATCTCATGCCACCTTTATTAGTTCAGACCCAAGGCAAATCTGTGTGGAGCCCTGGGGATGATGTACGGCTGAAGTGGGAAAGGCATTGTTGAGTGCTGCTGCATGGAGGGATGCTAACGGGGGCAGGTTTGAGCTCACCATGACCGCAAAGCTAAGTACCAGCTTGAGAACTGGAGATCTGCCATTTCTCACAGAGGGCCTGTGCCATGGTCCTGCTTTAGTTGAAAACTCACCCAATTTCAAGTTCAGTTCTTCCTTCTCTTTTATTTTCTCCCTCCGATAATGTCTATTTTTCTCAATATGGAAACATTTTGCTTTAAAAAAAATCCCACAAAACATAGTTGTGTTTGTCAAAGTATGTAATTTAACCTCCCTCTGAACTGCTTCCATGGGCAGGGCCTTTAAAACCCTTTTCTGGCAGGCTGGTATGGTCTCCGATCACTTCTCCGCTACTTCTACTGCCTGAATCAGTTTTCCTTCTTGAACAACATCCTTCACAATCCTCCTTACTCCTACCTAATAATTCAGACCAGATGGCTGAAGCTGACCCAGCATAATCTGCTCCCCAGGATATAAATGATGCCGTTTAGACATACACTGTAATGTTCCCTTAGCTTAAAAAAAAAAAAAAAAAAAGACTTGCTGCAGGAGCCTGTGACAATTGACTTTATTTTGGTTTGCGGTGTTCTGCCAGACAGTAGCCATTTGTGCTGGGTTACACAACATTAAAAGGTACATATCAGACACTATCCTACACATACACAAAAAGACCGCCCCAAATTTCCCAGCAAGGAAACAGCTTGTGTTTGCATGTCACCTCAGACCCCCATTCCACCTTGTCCCTGAATGCCCTGGAAAAACAGATGGGAGTTATACCGCAAAGCAAGTCAGGGCACAGGCACAGCCTAGGAGAAGTGAATTCTATGGCTAAGAACCTCCAGAAGGAGGAGGGGGGAAAACCAAAAAGCTTTTCTTTTTATCCTACAGAATATTAGTTCAAATTTCCAGCTCGAGTCTACAGAAATACGGCACCAGGAGAACTCGTTTCTTGGGTAATAGGATTCTACGTTGTTAATGACATTACAGTTAATTGCAAAAACATGCAGCTATCTGCAGAAGCAGCAGACGATTACTGCAGATAGCAGAGTATCAGTGCCATTTCTAAATGGTCTCAAGGCATCATCTACACAGAGTGAAGAGGAGTGGTAGCAAGATGTATGTTGCAAGGAAATCCTCTCTCATAGCTAAGCATAGATCACAGAATCACAGAGTAACAGTGTTGGAAAAGACCTTGGAAAAGATCGAGTCCTACCATTCCTGTCCTATGCTAAACCATATCCCTAAGTACCTCTTCTACCCATCTTTTAAATGCATCCAGGGGTGGTGACTCAACCTCTTCCCTGGGCAGCCTGTTTCACATCCCAACAACTCTTTCAGTGAAGAATTTTTTCATAACATCTAATCTGAACCTGCCCTGGTGCCGTTTAAGGCCATTTCCCCTTGTCCTAAATGATGAACGTAACAGCTTTTGGAATAGCTGGCCACACAGCGTATACCCTTCCTGGAGGTCAAAACATGCTATGGTGGGTAGGTGCCTGCAAGCTGAATGGACTTTGGGTAAGGTTTGGTGAGTGGAATAGTTTACGCTGCTCTGTTACAAGTGGCCACATGTACTGTCAAGTCACCAGGGAGGCAGCATTTGCTGACACACGCAGTACAACTTCAGGCTAAGCGATGTACAAGATTATCCTTTTAAGCTTAATTGTTTGTGTTCTATAAAATATAGATGGTATCAGAAAGCCTAGCATCAGCTTGTTGGTTACCGGAATGCAAACTTTCCTCCTCCTCCCCTCATTTTTTTAAATGCAAAAGAGATACGAGATATTTTTCTCTCCACTCTTGCTCTGGTTTTCTTTATGCCCTCTGTCTTCTGAATCCTGAATCTGGCACCCTGCAAATCTACCCTCACTCTAGAGCACTGTACACCTGTACCAACTCACAGTGAGCCCCTCTGCATTTTGCATCAGATTACTTGGAAAACCCATCTTGTGACATTCTCACTTCCTATCCCTTTGCATCACTCAGGTCTCTGCAAAGCGCAGCTGCAGGTCAGCTGGTGTTAAAGAGACATGGTGGGGTAGTCCCAGCTCCTCCCTGCACTGGGATGTATGTGCCCTGATGTGTGTAAAAGTACTGAGATGTATTTGGTACCTGCCAGTGCTTCTCTGTGTGGGTGAAAATCATACAGATGCCAAAGCTGGCTCATTTACTTCTCAAAGCTGTCTCACATACTTCATCCAGCCTTGGGGCTACCAGCTGGATTTTATGCTGATTTACACAGATGAAGATGGGTCAGTAGTAGAGAGGACATAAATAGGAGCAAATGTTGACTATCTTTCCCTTTGGACTTTAAATTATGCCAGTGAGTATCACTGTATCACAGAGGGGTAGGGGTTGGCAGTGACCTCTGGAGATCATCTAGTCCACCCCCCTGCCAGAGCAGCATCATCTACAGCAGGCTGCACAGGACAGCATCCAGGTGGGTTTTAAATATTTACAGAGAAGGAGACTCCACACGCAATCTGGGCAGCCTGTCCCAGGGCTCTGCCACCCTCACAGTAAAGAAGTTCCTCCTCATGTTTAGGTGTAAGTTCCTATATTCAACCGTATGCCCATAGCTTCTTGTCCTGTCACTGGGCACTACTTACATCCTCCTGACCCCCAACCCTCAAGGATTTCTAAATATTAGTAAGATCCCCATTCAGTCTTCTCTAGGCTAACAAGTCCCAAATCCATCAGGCTCTCTTTGTAAGAGAGATGTTCTATTCTCCTCATCATCTTTGTAGCCCTTTTCCATACCCTCGCCAGTAGCTCCCCATCTGTCTTGAACTGGGGAGCCCAGCACTGTACACAGTGTTCCAGATGTGGCCTCACCAGGGCAGAGTAGAGGGGGAGTATCTTGATAAAGGAGAAGGCTTGTAGGAATGAGTGGCTCCTGCCTCATTCCTAGCACACCAGGTCATCATTCCAGATTTGCACGTGTAGCTTCATCTACCCTTTCCTGCAAAAAGGACTTTTTAAAGTGGAATAATGTTGTTCTGGATCCACTGGCAATTCTGAAGCCCAGTTGCAACTGGGTTGTTGATCACAAAGGGATGGACACACCTCATGTACTTGTTTGTGGGCTTCCACAGTTCAACCCTGATGTTCTGCTTCTCTTTTAGGCCTTGTGTAATTTTCTCAGTCAACACTATATGGTTCTTAATGTTTGTTTTGCTTTGAAATGAAAGGATGTATGAAAGTCTATGTTATTATTATTCCATTCCTTTAATCTTTGCTCAAAAGTTAGTCCTTCTCAGACCTTTAATCATCTGTCTTTGTCTGAATTCCCTTCAATTTACTTCTATCTTTCTGGTGCTGAAGTGCTTGCAGATGAATGAGAAATTGTACTGCTTTATCTTATTTTTTCCTCATTAGAATGCTGGCAAAAGCCCATGGTCACAGAAGACAGACGGTAGTTGGGGTTATTCAATAGTTTTGACTTTTCATATTATTTAACCCCTTTGCTATGAGAGTTGTGAAGTGTTCCTATAACGAGTGGGTATTGTGATGCATATAAATTGGAAGAGAAACTGCAGGACTGCAGCAGCAATCACTCAAAAGTCAGAAACGGTCGGAGTCGAGGCAGCCTGTTCAGCTTTGTCTCATCATAGGTTTTTCTTTCTGTGTCGCTGCTGGCTGAAAGAAAGGTCGCTCTTCTCTATGGATACGACTGCGTTCTCCAATTCTTATGCTTTGTTCAACTTATTTTTTCATTTAAATTTTCTTGAAAGATAAAAGATCAGGTAAGGGTGAGCAGAAGTCAATTTAAGCCTTAATATGTATATTTTTAAGCAGTAGTAAAGAAAACAAGACTTCACACTGAGAAGTTGATGAAGCTTTAGTACAAGAAAGTGCTCCCTGGTGTATCTGTACCGGTTAGACCCAACTCACTCTTGCACAGGTGTGTAAGGCAGGAGGAAGGAGGGGTCACTGCAATTTGCCTGCAGAGAACAGAAACAGTGATTTAGAGTGTACTTGTCCGTGGGCGTTTGTAAAGTGATACTGATGTGTTCTTTACCATGCTGATGTAGAGACAATTTGTTTTCCCGCTTCCCCAGTGATGGAATTATCCCAAATAGAATATATCAGGGCATCTTTAGGATAGCTTCATACTAGAATATATATAATTTCTGGTGTGCAATTTATCTTTATACAGCAAAACTGACAAAATGTTTAGGCTAGGCTAGAGGAAGAGTAAGCAGGGTTTATTAAATAAAGTAAGTAATCTCTTAAGAAGAAAATAGGCAAATTCAATTGGACTGAAAATCCAGTGAGATTCACAGACACTTTAAACAAACATGAATTCATTGCTTAATGAAATGTTTGGCGTGGTACAGAGGTTCGAACAGTTCATCCGGAGAGGTGTTTAGTGGTCATGGAGTTCATCAATAGCAATATTGCCATTTTGAAATGAAATCTGAACTTGTTTTCATGGGAGGGAGGGCATCTAGTGCCAAGAATTACTCAATACAGATTTTATTTGTCTGAAATTTTGGTCTTTTTGGTGAAGTATCATCCTGTAAAGCCCCACTAAGAGCGAGGCTGTATTTTGGTCATTTTATGTAACAGTTGTCATGCTCTAACAACTACTTTTTATGACTTTGGCTCCAGGCTTGATTCTACAGCTACTTGATGCCATCACCTCCTTTACCCCTCTTTTCCCATTCTCAGTGGTATTCATTCATTTCCCCCTTCCCCAGTATGATTGCACCTCTCACAAAATGGAGGTTTTACTCAGAGCACATTACAGATCTTATTTTCTGCTAACCTTGATTGACTGCAAGTTACTGACTGCCCTTGTTCCATAGAAATGGAAATTTTAGCTTACGGAATAACAAAGCAGCCAACTAAATGAATTGTCTGTGCTTTCTTCTGTAACCGCCTAAGTGCGCTGGAATGCTCTTCTCTGCACACCAGTGATCATTCTTCCAGTGAAAGCAAGCCACGGCCTCCTCAGAATAGATAAGGACCTTTACAAAGACACTGTTTGTTTTTTTAAATATTTAATTTGCACACGTGCATCCACATGCAAATGGGGCTCACGCATTATTTTTAATGAAAACACTAGGGCTGAAGCAGTCTTTAAAGTTAGAGGGAAAGCACCATTCTGCTGTGCCTTGATTGACTGCTGTCAACCCAATTAATACTCTGATAACGACAGCTATGCCAGCTGAATGCCACTGCCAGAGGGCAATTTCTAGTTTATTTCTGCAAAGTATTTATCTGGAGATAATTACATATTAGCCTGATATGTTTTACTTGCAGCTGCAATCCAAATTGACCTGGCATGGAACCATATATTACGACTGTTTGCAATTGTACTATGAGCATTCAAAATGACTGTAAAAAAATCCCCCCAGCAAGAACGGAGAGGCTTCCATTCTCATTGCAACTACCCTAGAGCTTCTCATTTCAGAAGTAGGTCCTAGTTTTAATGGTGAAGTTAAGTGTTGTTATCAATATGAAATATAAATACACACAAATATTTCTGTGACATTGAATTAAAAGGTAAATTAAATGTTCTAGAATATATCTACTTCCCATGGATCACAGTTATTAATTTTAAAATTGAAATTTCTGATTAATCTTCCCCATTGTACCTGAGAAATAGCACATAACGAGTCGGAAGGTAGTAAAATGAGTTAGGAGAAAAGATCAATTTCAGCTGTTACTAAAGAGGGAAGAAAGGCTGCCAGAAATCTGGCCAGAGACTTTGTGTGAGGATGAGCACAGACCCAGCAGAGTCATAAGACTGTCCCTTGAAAGATGCAGAAAATCAGAGTGTCTCTGCCTTGTGCCCCTCTGTGCCTCCTGCAGTTCTGCTTGGCACACGGGGTCCAGTTCAGTCTCCTGTCAAATGAGACAGCATATAATGGAAAACAGAGATGTACCTCTGTGGCAGGTTATTTATTATAGTCAGGAACGATGTCTTCCTGGCCCAGAGGTGGGATCTGACCCAGTGTGACAATATCCCCAGCTGCCTCTCAAGTTCAGACATGACCCCTGTATTTTTCTCTTTGCCAGCCAGGCTCTATAGCTACCACTGGAAGATTTTTCTATTCTGGTCAAAGAAGCTTTTCAGGGAAACTCTTTCCTCTTTGACATGCTGGAGCATCCTGGGATGTTTGAGCTTTTGATATTGTCAGGTATAGTTTTATCACAGCTTCCATCAAGAAATGTTCACTGATTGTCTCGTAACTTTGGGGCTAGTATTAATTCAATCTGATTTAAGGGAACGTGCAAACAGAACATTTCTTCACAAAATATAAAATAAAAAAAAAATACAGTCGCAAATGTTTATGAAGGGCATTGTGTCAGTACAGGAAGCTTGATTTCCCCCTATAATTTCTTCATTAAATGCCAGAAAGATTTTTCTGTCCCCTTCTCTTCCTTTCCTGAAACCCACATGCCAAGGGTCATGCCTTCCCACCTTTTTTATGCCATAGGTAGTGCTCATTAGAGAGAGCGACTCATTGAAAGCGTGGTGGTTTTTATAACCAGCCCCTCCTTTGAAGTTCTAGGGGATATCCGGGTATATGAAATCTTTCTCCCTGAAATCGTTTTCTTTCTTATCCAGGAGAAAGAGTGTTCATTGTTTTTAATTACAATAATGTGTTGTTTGGGGTTTTTTTTTACTACTTTGGTGAGTCAAATATCTCTGTTAGACAATGTATTATCTCCTGTTTGTGACTAAAACCTGCTTGCCCCAAGGAGGGGAAACACATTGTTTTCCTCTCCTTAGGCCATTACATGCACAGGTTTCAGTGAAAGTGTTTTCACTGCTGGATCTTGCATATCTGTTCATACCTCCTGGTAATAAGTGTGATTGATAGAAACATCTGAACGGGATATTAAGACCTGGCTTGCTGCTTCCTCCTGGCTGAAACTGAACATTAACTAGCCACTTATGAATGACAAGAGGTTGAAGCAATGAATCCACAAAGTCTTCCTTCAAGTTGTGCATCCTGCTAAAAAAACACCCCAAATGCACCTGCAGACGGGGCTGGGGGTGGCTCAGGTGCCTGGGGTGGGAGCTGACAAGCTTCTCATAGAGTTTACTGTTCAAAATCTGTGACTGACTTCTCCCTGTATAAGGGTTTTTTCTACTTATATAGTTCAGGTGTGCATGTAACGTTCTCTGAATCTCTTCTTATAAATATTATTCCTTTGCTACTTTGAAATGATTTGTAAGAACCTCTTGAGAATATATCTCAAGAATCTCATTGACATTTTAGAAAACAAATTTGCATATTGGTGCTTTCTACTAGAAATGTAATGTGGGTTTATCATTATGATGATAACTTATAAGTATATATCAGCCAAAGGAAAACAGCAACGATTTGAAAGCCAGCAGGTCAAATAATGTCTTTTACTTGTTCCTCTTTACAAACAGATATTCAAGAGTTTTATGAAGTGACACTGCTAAATTCCCAGAAAAGCTATGAGCAAAAAATAGAAGAAGCAAATCAAGTTGCAGAGAAATGGGAGAAGACAACAGCTGCTACAGACCATGAAAATCTGCAGAAAAACCAAGAGGTAATTTAACAGATTAAGAATTGAAATACGTATAATGAGTGAGATGTCTCAAGGCTGAGGAAGGCCATGCAATGCTCTATAAGACTGAAAGAATGACCTTAATGAAGGAATTAGATTTGGATGTGGAAGATGTGTAGTCTATCTCTCTCACCTTGAATGTGTCACTAACTTCTTTATCCTCTCAATTGCCATCTGTCTGAGGGGAAATAAAAGACTTTCTTATTCTCATCTTTGGTGTACCTGACACGTGGTGTCTGTGATTACCCCCAAAAGAGAATATTTCTCCTCTACTTGCTAATAACCACCGAGGTTATTAATAGTCCAGTGATTGTATCCTGTGTAAAACATTTTAATAGGACTTTTTATATTTCTTGGACTGACACTGGGGTGAACTTTTCCATAGCCTGAATGTGGACAGATATCAATCAGAACATCCTTTTCATGAGGGCATGGAGCAAAAGGACGAAGGGTTACAGTTTTAAACTAGAAAAGGGGAGATTAAGGTTGGATATTAGGAAAAAGTTCTTCACTATGAGGGTGGTAGATCAATGGAACAGGTTGCCCAGATACGCACTGGAGGCCCCATCCCTGGAGATACTCAAGGTCAGGCTTGATGGGGCTCTGAGTAACCGGATCTAGTGAAGGTGTCCTTGCTCACTGCAGGGGCATTGGACTAGATAACCTTTAAAGGTCCCTTCCACCCTAACACATTCTATGGTTCTATGATTCTAAAATAATCTCTGAATGAGGAACAGATATATAGAAGAAAGTCATTCAGCTTTCTTCTTTAGCCAGTGGAAGGATTCAAAAGCTTTCTTTGTTATCACTGGTTCTAATCTGGTTTTGCCTGCCTCCAGATTACTATTAACTAATTTCGCAATCTAAACTAATTGCCTCCCACCACGTTTTTACTTCAAAGACAAAAACAAAACCCACAGAACCAAGCAACAAATTTCTCTGTTCTTAAACAGCCAGACAGAAATAGAGTGGGCATGGACTGCAAACTACAAACCTCCAGACCAAAATCAAAGATCAGGGGAATGTATAAAAATTTCCATTGTTGTTGTTGTTTGAGAGGAATCTCAAGTTTTAAAAGTTGTTCCAAAACACTTTCCATAGGCATGACTATTTTTAAGAGCTTCCCTCTTTTTAAATGTGAAACCCAGTAGTTTGCCATGACATTTTATATGTGATTCTTAAAAAAGATAGATCAGAATTGCAGGCAGCTAGAACAAAACCCTCTGAAGAAATGAAGAAATTTATTGTAAAAATTAATTAGCAGAAGCTTGCAGAATTAATGAGAACAAGCATTCTGATTTTGAGTGAAATCAGAACAAATGAGTCTTAACGTTAATGTAGGATATATCACATGAATGATTTAACATTTGAGTCTCGGCTTGATGACACAGTTAGCTAATCTCTTTTTTTTTTTCCCTCAAAGCTACATGCTTTAAAATGGTGAAAGTGTATTCCAGCATGTTACCTCTTGAAGTACCTGAGTAGGACAGTGGGTCACAGACTCTCTTTTTGTTCTGGTCTCATCAAAGTATTTGACCCTCAACCCCATCTCCCCTAACCTCATTGCTGTTGAAGAGATGTGCTGCTAATCTTCTCCAGGGGAATTTAAACTCCTAATTCTACACTGAGAATCATAGAATATATAGGGTTAACTCCAAATTTTGCTCATCTTATGGAAATTATGTTCAGATTTTAAAACAAAACAAGAGAAAATAGAAAACTATTGCTTAGAAACTGGAATAACCATTTCAAGCCAGGGTGCTGGCAATCAGAGTCCATGGTATCCTCAGACTGATGGAATATATTACTTTTTTTCAAATTTGCTGTCTATTCATATATTTCATCAGTCTAATGGATGCATAAAGGCTTTAGTCCCCTTAAAAATCATACCTATATATGCTTTATGGGTCCAACTGCAGACAAAGCAGGCTAGAAGTGTAGGATTTTGGGGTTTTTTCCTTTCAGCAGCACCACATTTTATCTGCAGTTCCGAGTCAGAACTGATTAGCACATGCTGAATGTACCAGCTGCTGCACAATTCCAATACAGTGTGTTGCTTTCTATGGGATATTGCCCTATGATAATGTAACTGGATAATCTAATACATCACATAAATTCTTATTTTTGGTCTCTTTCTTACGGGAACTGATGGTTTCGTACTTTCCTTTTCCATCCTCAATTACATGTCCCAAATGTGGAAAGGGCAATAAAAGCCCAAGTGTGATCATTCAGTCCAGAGGCAATCCTCCTTTTATCCCTTCTACTTTAAACCTTCCTTTGCATTCTAAATGTACATTTTCTTTAGAAAATGTTCTTTTCCCCTATTTATGTTTGATGTTAATTGTTGCTTAAAAGAGGAAAGCGTCTTGTTGTCCAGGTGAGGTACGCTGTGTCCTCTTTGCGTTGATGCATTTGATGTTCCAAAAGTGTAGACATTTAGATAAGAGGTGTTTTTAGGTTGTTATTTGCAATGCTCTACAAATTTCCCATGCAGGGATGTCTGACCTCTGAACTGTCTTACCTAGCATCTGTGATCACCATAGTGGTTTGTTACAAACATTATCTTAGATTGGATATTGGGAAAAACATTCTTCGCTGAAAGGATTGTCAAGCACTGAAACAGGTGGTCCAGGGAAGCAATGGAGTCACCATCCCTGAAAGTGTTCAAAAAACATGTAGATGTGGCACTCTGGAACATGGCTTAGTAGAAATGGCAATCTTGGGTTGATGGTTGGACTTGAAGATCTTAGAGGTCATTTCCAACCTTAAAGCTTCTGTGATAAACTGATATTATATCTTACAGTGTACCAGGTTTAGATCTTCATCAACTAAGAGAGATGAAAAGGTCACAACCCATCCTATAGACTCCCATGCTTCTCAGGAAGTGTCTCAGAAGAGAAACATCTCACTCAGAGACTTTAATTTTGAATGGCGTTTGCAAAACAAGTGAAAAGTCAAGGAAATATATTGTCTTACCATATGTGCCAGAACCAGTTGCACCACATTGTTGTAGCCACTCCATGGCTACAAACAATGGAGTTAATAAACCATGTGTTGGGGTCTAGTGATAATTGCTGCTGCTTTGATTTGGTTTTAGGTGTTGGGTTTTTTTTTGTTTTCTTTACTTGCATGCTTCTAGTTAAGCTCTGTGCTGTTCAGGAATTGACTGTTGAAGGGGCTCCTGGTCCTCATGAAATCAGTAAATGCTTTGGTATGGTTTATGCATTTAAACACTGTCCTTGATTTTTATTCCACCATTAACAGCTTTGTTGGTCATTAGAATGATAGGTGATGTTAGTGTTTCCAGATGCAAAGTGCAACATTACCTATCATCATATTGTAACTGCATTTCACTGTGTACAGAAACTAAATATATGTGGCAATGTATCTGGCAGAGCTGTAAATATCACAGACCAAAATAATTTCAGTGGGTGTGTGTTAGTGAATAAGGAAGAAAAAAGGACATATATGGATATTATTTTTGTGTGACTCTAGCCCTGTTGTTTTCCCTCCTGTAAATTCAAGTTGACAAAATCAGCTTAAATTGGTGGATAGTTTCAGAATCAACGAAACTGTTCGGGGCAAGTTGACTAAAAATATTTACTGGGCTCTGCTTGTGAACGTTTTTTTGTTTCATATATTCATACATAACAGTTAAAAAATACGGCATTTTAGTCATGATATAGGAACTCTACAATATAGTTCTGAACAAAACCTGGAGAAATTCATGTTGTCCATTCTCTTGCCCTAGGGCAGATCTACTGTATTTGAACTGTTCCTGACATATGTTTATTTAATCTGTTCTTTAAAACCTCCCACGGTAGAGTCAACAACTTCTTCAGGTAACTTATTCCCTCACTGATAGAAAGTCTTGCCTGATGACAAGCTGGAGTTTCCCTAATTGCAATTAGAAACCATTAGGTTTTGTTCAATTCACAGTAGACATGGAGAACAGTTTATTTACCTCTGTTCCAAAAAGCACTTAAACATGTGTTTAACTAATCATATATAATAGCAGGAGCTTCCAGCTTCTCTGCCTTTCCTCCCCTCAGTCTTAAAATGACCTTTGTGACCTGCTTTTCCTCAGCAACATTGTCATTTTAGGTAATATGGCTGTGCAACAAAAAATGCTGGGTCCTAATGAAAAATCTATTCTTTTGGGAAAGAAAATATTAGTTGGCTTAGACTCCTCTCAAGGGAGCTGTACTTGGAGATATGAAATATTTTCAGGTATTTTTTTTCTAAAAAAAAAAAAAGTCTTGTGGCACTGTGGAAGGCAATTAGTCTTGACAGCACAGGCTCTATATATCTCTGTGTATATTTAAAAAAAAAATCCTGGAAACTACTTAGCAAGATTTGTTTATTAATGAAAGTACTAACTTGGGATTTGGAAACTGCAGGTTTTAATTCCTCATTCTTCTGAGTACTTCCTGAAGGAACTGTATGTGAGGTTTGAGAGGAGGACTGAAGAAGTGAGTCACAGAAGGGAACTGGGAATATAGTGTCAGAGGTATCTCCTCATGTCCAGGTGTCAGTTAAGGACCATATCTTGTGGTGCACTGTGTAGGAGGAAATTGATGTCCAGGATTAAGGTCAACAAAAACCAATGCACCTATACTAAATTAAAAAAAAAGGGACAAGATGTCATTCCCTTAAAATCTGCCTTATTAAGACATTGGTACCTTATGCAAATAAAGGTTCAGAATTGTGATGACTTCTCTGTAAATAAGACTATAGCTAGACTTCTCTTGCAACATGTGTAAAGGTACCACTGATAGAACTTTCCCTATGGAGAAGCTATTTGGTTAGGGCATTTTTAAAGGGTATGGAAATCCATATTCAGCTCCCTTCTTGACTACAGTGGAGCCAATAGTGCTTCTTTTCTCACCCATGAGACTGTACCGTGCATTATACTGGCAGGTATCATTTTGCTTTTTCATGTTGGGGTATTGCCAATTTATATGGAATAATTAAATATTTATTTGGACAGAGTGCTGACATGTGACTCTATTGCCTAGACTTTATAATTACTACTGTTCTGATGAGTATTAAAGTATAGCATATTTTGTCGTCTTCGGCATAGCCAAGGGTGGAATCCACCATTCCCAGCAACTGCCCAGATATCAGTGTTGAAGAGTCGTAGATGTGAAGTCCTCCTCCTTGTTATCTCTCAATCCTTCTCCACCTCCCCACTGTCACCACCACATATATTCAAATCTGGAAGTGGAAGAATTTAATAAAGCAGATTAAGAACTGCACTCCAGATGCCTAGTATGTAGGACACTGTCACAGGACCTGTGTGTTCATTCCTCTTAAACTACATTTAGGGGAATGCCGGAATGGGGATAGACTTTATAGTAAGGCCTGTTGTGACAGGACAAAATGTAATGGTTTTTAAACTAAAGGAGAGTATATTTAGACTAGATGTAAGGAAGAAATTTTTTACAATGAGAGTGGTGAAACACCACTCTGGTGGCCAAGAGAGGTGGTAGATGCCTTGTCCCTGAAAACATTAAAGATTCAGTTGGATGGGGTTCTGAGCAATCTGATCTAGTTGAAGTTGTCCCTGCTCATTGCAAAGGAGGTTGGACCTTTAAAATTCCCTTCCAACCCAAACTATTCTACGATTCTATGCTTCCATCTAGTAGGATGCTGCACTCAGTGGAAGTGTTGGTGATGCAGGGGAGGAAAAGTGTGCTCAGAGATCACCTAACTGAGCAGGCTGAGAAGGTATCCCAGGAACATGTAGTTTCTGGATGTTGACAGTGCTTAGGCATTGAGCTTACTGATAAGAGTCATGTCCATTTTGGGAACAAACAAATGCAAGATAGCTGCCTTGACAGCATGGCTGTGGAGAGCTGATGCTATGAAGATAATGTACCTCCAGAGGTCTGAAGATCTCCACTACTTTTAAGCTGAGTCATTTCAACCCACAGTAATAAAGCACCCACATTGGCTTAAACCAAGCAGCAATTATCTTGCCCATGAACCCTGGTACCTGGCTTCCTGCAGGATGCTCAGGGAAGAGTAAGAAAAGGGCAAGCCTGTATAATGGGCGCTTTAGCTGTTTTGCAAGTCTAATCTTAATTTGTTTGGACAAGAAGCACAGACAGTCATCAGTGCTGGGAAATGCAGCATTACCTTATTTTATAAACATTCAGCATGGAGTTCACCGCAGCTAGCGTGCTGATGGGGGGTGTGCCCGATCTGCTGCTGAAGATCATGAAGAAAGGGTTTGTTTGTAATTTTGTCTCTGCCAAAAAGCTTCATTGCTTCTTTGGCCCAAGCTTTGTAAGACCAGCATTCACAGCTTGAAAGCTTTTTCTGAAAGTAGGGCTCTTAAATTGTCCCTGTTGGAGAGAGGAGACTGATTTCTTTTTACCTCCAGGAAATGAGATAGGGGTTCAGCTGGAAGTGGTTTAAATTCATGTCGTCCACTGCTTGGAAGAGTTCCCTCACCCTACCCAGTACCACATAAGGCTGGGAAAAGGTTTTTGCCATCTCTGCTGTGAAAAGCTTTACAGTCATGCAGCTGAGTTAGTGGGTTAGTGGATTCTGAGAGAGGGAGCACAGGTCTGAGCCCAGTTTCTTAGCCTAGCAAATGGTCACTTCCCTGGGGCAAAGGTTTCTTCCTTCCCAGGGCTCTCTGCACTGTGTTAAACAGTCACTAGGTAAAGGAGGCCTCTTGCTTAAATGTTGTGTAGATAGATACAATTAAAACTGCTACATGCTCAGAACACGCAATCACAGAGAACATAAAAGTACCTAGATGGAGGTATCCATCTGGTGAGCCAAAAGTTGAATTGCTCTAGCTATGACAGTAGTAATGCCGCTTGAAGCTACGGGCTTGTGCTCAGCTTCAGTCGCCCATTAAAAGACATAAATTTACCCTTGTTTTAACCTCTGTTTCCATTAGTTTGGTCTTCAGTGCTATTTAATTCTGGCCAGCAGTGTTTTGACCTTTATTCAGGTGGAAAATTGAGGTGAAAGAAAAAAACACTCAGCTGTTGCCGAACCTGGTAGCTGAGAGTCTGCTTGTCCCTGTATTGTAGCATGACAGACTATTTACTTACAGGGCATATGGTGCAGGTACTTCTAGCATATTGAATGAGAATTCTTTGCAATTACTGTGCAAGTAATTGTGGGGGACTTCAACTATCCAGAT
>VZTU01010750.1:0-13345 GCA_013400835.1 Zapornia atra | reverse complement strand
TTTTAGATAGGACAACTAATCTATGCATAATCCTTTCCTGAAATTCAATTCTGGCAATATGTGATGGGATCACGTTCGGCATTAACATGATCTTCATATAGACAAACCAAATACATACTGAGGTCTTCTGATCCATCACACTTATTAACAAAGATTTAGATGTAAAGCAACCACTGTCATTGATTTGGTGAGGATTAATTCATCAAAGATAATGCAAAGCAAAATGGTGGTAGCGGATTGACTTTGCCAAGTTTTTTAAGATAACAGTTCAGACAACTATTTAAAGATAGTCTTCCTGATAAAGCTGCCACCTTGCAGGTAAATTTAATTGAGTTAGGAATGAACATTTAAGGTATGAAATGTATATGTGTTACATGTAACTGCAATACTTAGTGATATGAAGGTTTTGAAGTTAGGTGATATTTTCTGTTGTATTCTGAAGTCTAATTTGTGAAGAAAAACATAAACTGTATAGTAATGGATATCTTATTTGTGGCCTCATTCTTAAAACGTTAGAACTATATTCTTAAACAAAAAACCAAAAAAAACCCACCAAAAAACCCCCAAACACAAACAAAGAAGAGGTTTGTGGTATTGCAGAAATGTTATATTGTCATAGATCAGGCTGTTCTGTTCAAGTTGTTTTCAGGAACATCACAACCTATTCCTTGTTTCAGGTAGGAAAAAAAAACAACAACATGAATTTCATAGAGGACACTTTAAATTTGTGCTTTATCACAAGCTTTGGTAGGTAGTTGTCTGGAATTCAAACTTTTGTCCTAACAAAGAATGTTGGGAGAGTGCATGAAGATGGGATATACTGGTACTTAGAGTACTACTATCAAACCTCAGAAACATCATTTTAAGGCCTGTTTTATTACAGATTTGTTATTTGAGATTATCTGGGATTAAAAATAATAACTGCTTCTGAATCGGATTTTTAAAAATAACTAAAACACACACACACAGAGTATTTAGTTTCATTTTCTATTTTTTTTCTCCATTTGAAGGAAAATAAAAATAATTTAATAACTCATTAAGTGTTCTGTAATATTAATGTAAGGCAAACTTTACCATTTTCTATCACAAAAGTTAGTATCTATTTTTAGCAGCTAGTGACCTATACTTAGATCAGTTTATTTGTAAATTAACTATTTTGCTACTAAGATATTTTTCCCATTAAAACAGCCACAATCAGCATTTATGATCTCATGCCATCATGTGGTTTTGAATTAGAAATATTTAGCCTTTTCAAGCAAGAAATGTGTTAATTCATCAAACCATTTATTTTTTTTTTCCCCTCATTGTATCACAGTACACTTCCAGGTGCTGGCCTTTGCATTTATCCTTTCAGAAATTTCATATTGATGCATTTTCCAGACTTTTAAAGGTCCTCTGGCTGGCAGATCTAGACTTCACTGCACTGTCTCATGACCTGCAGCTTGGTGTCATCTGCCAATGTGGTCTCAGTAGTAGCACTCTATTGGCTCCTGCAGGTCTTTGATATTAATATTAAACAGAACAGGTATCAGGATAGAGCCCTATCCACTTGATTTAGTGATCATTAGTATTTTATTTCCATTCTTATTTTTATTTTAACATTTAAGGTATATTGCATTTGTTTTACTTTTAGGTTTTTTTGCAAATTAAATTATTTCTTCAAAAAAAAAAAAGGAAAACACATAGATGCATAAATGCACAATAATATCCTTTTTTTTTTCCATATTTATATGTACGAGCTGCCTTCTGTTCTGACATTTTAACCATAGAAACAGATAGCTAAATATGTTTATTGTAGGCAATGAGTTTCTGCAAAAACAAATTATGTACATATGTATCTAAATACTTCTGTTCCTCTCTGGATGCAAATTCATAATTGTCTTGGGGAAATAAAAAATATAAACAAATAAATAAATAAAAGTTTTTAACTTTCCTTGCAACTTTTCCTTATTTATTAAATGCATTCAGCATTCCTAGGTAATTTCTGTGGTTCAAACAGCAGAAGAATTGTTAAATGTGTTTACCTTTATTTGCTAAGCATACTCATGCTTATTTCTAATGTGAATTGCAAAGAAATATTTTCTATATTCGTCTGTTTTGCAAAATGCTGAACACTTCCAGTTAAGTAGTTTGTGTTTATATTTATATGTAAATACAAATATATTCATGCATGCGTGTATCCACACTAAATATATGGCACATAATTTAGTTTTGAGATCATAATGAGGTGCAATACATTTTTATATTGATTTTCCCTATAATTGTGGTGCTTTAATTGTAAACAATGAAATAAAATCTGGTTGTGGTGCAGAAGTTACAAGAAGTTATGGGTTTATTATATACAAATTAAATTGTACTAGTCTGGATTTATCTAAACCACAGACTTGGATTTCTTTTTTATCTAACATTTCACAGGGAATGCTTTGTATGCTTAATTACTCATGGTTGTACAGAAATAATCAGGAGGTAAATTTATACGTAGAATTTTTGGTAAGGCAACATGCTTCTGAACCCCCAGGCCTTGATACCTGGTGGTTGGCAATTGTGTATTTCAGTTGGGTCTAAGCACAAAGGAGAATATTCCAATGTCACCTTGTGAGGTGGTGCGACTCTCCCCTTCTCCCTTGAGCCTCTTGGTACTTGGCGCTATCTGTCCTTTTCCTGGTCTGCCCACCAGTGGGGGATGAGTTGGGTGCAGACTGAGACAACAGACTGGAGTGTTAGGACATTCTTGTGTGTGCCTGGGTTTTGCTCCCTCTGTTGCTTGGGAATGGCAGTGATGATCACCACCTCCTGACAATGTGGTACATTGGATTTGGTTTTCATTCTTATACGATTTTTATTCCTATACAGTTTAAGGACAGTAAACACACTTGTCCTATCACTTGGCACCAGTGGAAAGAGACTGACCCCATTCTATGATTCTATGAATCTTGACACCCACCCTTCACGTATTTATAGACATTGATCAAATCTCCTCTCAGCCTTCTCTTCTCCAGGCTGAACAGATTCAGCTCCCTTAGCCTTTCATCATAAGATCTCTTAATCATGCTTGTAGCCTTTCTTTGGAGTCTCTCCAGTATTTCCCTGTCTCTCTTGAATTGTGGAGTCCAGAACTGGACACAATAGTCTAGATGAGACCTCACCAGGCCAGAGTAGAGGGGCAGGAGAACCTCCCTTGTCCTGCTGGTTACACTATTTTGAATGCACCTAGGATACTATTGGCCTTCTTTGTGACTATGGTACATTGCTCCCTCATGGTCAACTTATTGTCCACCACAACTCCAGGGTCCTTTTGAGTGGAGCTGCTTTCTAAAATTCATAATCGGATGGCTCTTACCAAAAAAGCTGTATGATTTTGATGGGGTTTTTGTGTGTTGTTTTTTTGTGTGAGTTTTTCTTTTTTTTTTTTTCTTAATTTAATGCTATATTTGTAATTATTGTCCTAGTCTTCATCTTCCAGTCAGTCATATATTCAATTAGATAAATATTTTTAGTTTTGGAGATGTGCAAAGTCATCTCAATAACACAATATTGGTCAAATAACCCTTTAGGTGAATAATTGTAACAATCAGCTTCAATTTTGATGCTGTAAGGACATCCTGTCTTCAATATTTTTTCTGCCCTACCTCTTCTAGATATGCCAATGAAGCCATGAGAAAATGAATTTGTTAGTTTAAAGCAGGCATTCAAATCATTATTTATTAAAGTTATGATTTTTTTACAGCTACCGAATTGTAATATGTTCTTGTTTGTGACAAGTACCAGTAATGAAGTATATCATGTACAGAATGGAACAGTGTCTATGAATAGGTAATTTTTTTTTCTTTCAGATGTTGATTCTTGCTGTTTTGAAACATCTTGGCTTCATGACTTCCACAGGAAAGGTACCTTATGTAGAAAATAATTTAAATATTTAATTTTTTAGCTGAGGAATAGTGAACAGACAAAAATTGCTCTTGCACATTAGGTTAGCAGAAGGCATTACTTATCTAAGGACAAAAAAAAAAAAATCCCAGGTTCTTACCAACAAATCCAATTTGCTAACAAAAAATGGCTTATAGATGCAAAGCTAAGCAAGAGTTTATATCACTCAGGTGTTTATTCTCATAGCTTCCTTTTCATGGATCTTTACCCTAATTTGATGAGATTGGAGTAAAAGGAAACACCAAATATTCATAGGAAGACCACATATATTAAAAATAATGAAACTGTTCTGCATATAATAGCTTACCCAGCAGATTGTCACAGCATGCACTTTCATTAGGATGTCTGCTTGAAGCTTAGATCCCTGGCATAAGGTAAAAACAGAATATTCAAGTGATGGAGGCTAGACACAGGTATTTATCATACTAAAAGGTGTTCCAAAGAACTGTGAAGTCTATGGATATCCTATAATATATATGTACTGGCAGTTATTTCAAACTGGTTTTAGACATTTTTCGAGTCTTCTTTAAAAGAAAAAATGATTTGCACTCTTCTGAGTTTTGGGAATGGCAGGAAAAGTAGGAAAAGGGGAAGACAAGGCAAGGCAAGGCAAGGCAAGGCAAGGCAAAGGAAAAGAGAGGTGTTTTGGTTTCTCACACTGAAGCTTAAGACACAATAAATGGATCCCATTTCTTGTAGGTTCATGATAATTCTTATTTTGGATGCCTCCTACCGTTACTCTGAAGAAAACTATCCACTGAAAAGGGATTTCTGAGCACAGATTTCTCACCACTGATATCCTAGCAACAGCAGTTGTCTAGAGAACCCATTGAGAAGACCATGCAAGAAAAAAAGATGGGGGAGGGAAAAAAAAAAAAAGGTGAAACTGGATGGTCATGAAAAAGAGCAAACAAAATAAAAAAGCCAAATACTAATTTTTGAAGAGTATTCAATGTGATATTTTTTTCCCAATAGAGCTTTTTCTTAAAAGACCTATCTGATAAATATTGCTCTCTCAAAAATATTACATGAATAAACTCTAATTTAGCATTCTAGCCTCTCTAAATTATGTGGTACATTTTCACTGAATTCATGACAAGTTATCAACACAAGTCCCATGTAAAAGAGTTTATATTATTAAACCTCTTAGCTGTGACTGGAATACCTCTTACATATTGTATGTATATTTTTTATTATTGCTTGTGGTTTTATTTTGCTTTGTACAAAAGCTCCAAACAATATCAAGAAGTAAGCTATCTATCTTACTGCTGTGTCCTAAAGTCAATTTATATTCTTGCACACCAGCTGAGCAACGTAAGCTTGGAGAAGTCCTATTGGAAGACAAGCGAACAAGGAACTTCAACATATGGAAGCCACTGATGTTTTGGACAAAGTAAAAGTATTTACCTTACTCCGTGATTTTATGTTGTGGGGGTTTTTTTGTTTTGTTTTGGTTTGGTTTTTTAATTACTATTTTTCTTTTTGTGGTATAATAGAAGTATTTTTTTCTATTTGTTCACTATAAATATATATATAAATATGGGGATGGACAGGGGAGAAGAAGGTTTCGTCTTTGTCTTCCTGTTGCTAAGTCGGGTTGAAGTGCCTGCAAAACAAACAGAAATATATGCATTCACTGAAAGTAAAGTATCTTCAGGGTGGTACAGGACAACACAGCAAGAACTTACAGCAGTTTCAACACTGAGAAGATCAGTGAGAAAATACACAGACAAGTTCCTTCCTGAAAAAAACTTGATTGTACTGTGCAAACTATATTAAAACCACAAAGCCAATAAAAGTTGTTTTAGAGAAAGATTGGAAGAAAACATTGAACATGGCAGGACAGAGGTGGATAAGAGATTTGTTAATAAACTGTTTCATCTTCATATTGTCTTATTACATGGGACTGAATTTTCTCATCGCCCTAGTTTGTGTTCAAATAAAACCTGCCATTAGGATGTCAAAGTTCTTTCTGATGCTTTTGTAGTGAATGTTTATTAGCTTTTTAGGTCAGGTCATAGATTGCCCTTTGAAGCAAATCTTCCAATATTTTTTCTTGTTATATATGTGCAACATCATAAACCAGTCCTAGAGAACATAGAGAATTTCTTTTGGATGAAACCTAAGCAAAAGATGCTCTCTTGGACTGCTCTTAACGTGCTGTTTTGCTAATAGCTAGTTAGTCATTGGTATCCAACTATATTTACTTTATTTAAAAAAAAAAAAGTGTTTCATGTGGATAATAAATCATCAAAATAAATTCTTCCTCCTTATACATATATATTTCTCCTTATAGTCTGAGAAAGGAGGTGTAGACAGATGCACCTCACAAAGTTGACCAAGTCAGGATCCCATCTTAAGGTAGTAATCTATTTAAGAAAACAAGAATCAAAGAGAAAGGAGAAGAGAATGCAACATTTATCCCAAAAGTGGTATAAATTTGATGATTATGATATTATATTATTTGGTAATAGAATAGGTAATTCCAGTCTTAACTTATTGCATGCAGAGTGTTTAACCAAAGCATCGAAGACTTGAATCTGGATACCAGGATCACTCTGTAAATTACGCCCACTTTGATCTCCCGAACTAATCTTTATGGTTATGTCAATACTGTTAAACAGAATAAACCAGGGAGTGATTTCTGGTCTCAGTTCCAAGGGACTGGATGTTGAGAGCTAGCTCTGTGTTGGATAGCTTTAAAGAGATCTAGCTGGAGTCCTTTGAAGAAGAGCCATAGGATGAGTTAACAGTTATGTTGAATGGTTGGTTGGAACTATGTGCCTATACTTACTGCTAATTTCTGGCTCCTTGGTGCAAGAGAGACACGGACATACTGCAGAGATTATAGCAAGGGACTACCAAAGATGTTGAATGCATTGGAACATAGGAGAACAGTCTTCAGCAGTTGGGATTGTTTGGTGGGAAGAAGGGAAGGCTCCAGGGACACCTTAAAGCAGTCTTCCAGTGCTTAAAGGTTCCTACAGGAAAGATGGGGAGGCACTCTTTATTAGGAATTGTTGTGATAGGACAAGTGATAATGGTTTAAATTAAAACAGGGTAGATTTAGAATAGATATTAGGAAAAAAAATATATATCTTCACTCGGAAGGTTATGAGGAACTGGTACAGGTTGCCCAGAGAAATTGTGGATGCTACCTTCCTGGATGTCTCAAAGACCAGGTCAGATGAGGCTTTGGGCAACCTGGCTTAGTGGAGGGCAGAGCTCATGGTGGAGGGTGGGACTAGATGATAGTTGGGGTGCCTTCCAACACAAAAAATTTTATGATGTTATGATTTTTCTTTTTTTTTTTTTAATCTGTGATGCCCATTGCTGTTTTGTGTATTGGGATCTGCATATTAGAACCGGACTCTTGAAAGATATGTCAAATGTGAATAATTGCCAATTAAAGAAATATAAGATGGAAATAAATCTGTTGACATCTTGGGACACCAACAGAATTTTCACATGTGGAATGATTAAAAACATCATGGTGTGATGACCCTCTTGTATTGCAGGTACCAGTACTGTAGTTAAAATGCAACAAGAAAGCATTAACAGTGAACTCAGTTTCAACACTTTTAAAAGTTGGTTTGTGCTACACTTTCCTGCAAATAATTAACTTGGCCCATTGTAAAGGAGCAGAGTAAATTTAATGATGCTGCTAGTACTCCTGTTGCTTGTACTTTTCCTTCTATGACAAAAGAATTCTGAAATATTTTTGTTTGAAGGAGGAATTTTTTAGTCTTTCACATTTTAAAAGATGGTGTGACGAAGACTTTTTTAAGCTATGCATAAATTTCAAGACAATACAGGAAATGCTGATGCACCATAGGCCAAATTAATCTCACCTAACTTTATACTGAGGAAAAATCTACCATATTATTAGAAGTAGATTGTGTCAGATGTGCCCATTTATTAAAAGCATTAGCTAACGCTCGCTCATGTGTAGGTAGCTTCAAGAATAAGCTCTCAGGGAGATGAAAGAAGGAGCAATGCCTTGCTTGCAAGAGAAAGGATAAACAGTCTTTGAAAGTATGGGGAGAAGAAATAAAGGAACATGTCTGATAATCAAAAGCAAAAAAAAAAACCAACAACAAAAAAACCCCACAAACAAAAAAAACCCACACCAAAATAATTAGAAGTTATTTTAGTTTTATTAGGAAGTTATTAATAGAAATCTCAAGTTTTATAACTGGAATGAAAATAAAAGTTACAAATCCCGATTAATACACAGAAGTAAGCTGTGTATTAATTAAGGAGCTGATGTTGAAATACAAGACCTTTAAAAAATAGAAATATGTTTACATGTTGCTCCAATGTAAATACTGATTTATCTTGACATATGAGCTGTTTATTTTAAAGACAATCATGGTAGCACTGTGAATTGTCTCTAATAAATTCAAAGCCAAACTTTCACTATTTTAAGCAACTATATCATTAAAATCTTCTAATTTAGATAAATTATTTGAAATTTTTGTGATCTTCACCAATGGCATGATAAATTAAGAAAGGTATTGTTTCCAGGCCTAAGGATGCTTTGCAGCTGTTTAGAAGAACAAGATCTAGAAAAGAAATAGTCATTTCAAGGTAAAACTGCGGAATCCAACTGTCCTATGTGGAAAGGAAGAATGGAAACTGAGAGCAGAGCAGAAATATAAGCAATAATAATGATTTAAAATGGTGGAAACCCCTTATTATCTTCCTTTTAAACTCTCATATTGGATATGTTACATTTGTCACCATTCAGCAGGCATTTTTTCCAGTGATAAAGTAGGGCAAAGTAGTGTCAGATTCCACACCACACTTATTTATTTTTGCCCTAGCTGTACTCCATAACCTCTCTTATAAATATAGCTGTGGATTTTCAGCTTATATATAATGGGAATGATTTTTCAGTTCAGTTCTAAACATGAATAGAGATAAATTTGCATGAGCAATGCAGGGTCAGGGATAAATGGTCAGCTGGAGGGAAAAGATGGGTAGAAGCTAGCAGTACCACATTTCCTATTGTGAGATAAAGTGGTTCATAAGTAGTATTAAAATGAATGTAAATATTGAGCTGAAAAAAATTTATCTGGAAATACTCTAAGTTCAATTCTATAATTCTGGCGAGAGAGACATTTAACAAGTATTTATTTTAGTGTCTTTTCTTTTTTTTTTTTCCAGCCAGAAAAATCTTTCAGAACTTTATGCTGCCTTTCCTTTCAAAGAAATACCTATAAACCTCTTTTTAATGTTAACATGTATAATCACTATGCTATGATTTAAATTAGCATTAATGCCTTTTCCTGGAGGATAGTTTCTGAAAAAAAGATGTCACATGTAGACATAATACACTAATAAAACACCATGAACATGCCCAGTTCTAGGGCCTGATGAAGTAAATAAGGATTTTATACTAGACTGTGTAAACTAACTTGCTCTTTTGTCAATACCATTTCATACAAAAAGAAACAACCTTAAAGTACGTAATAAAGCTGACCTAATTTTGATGCAAGAAAATCTATCACAAGGATTAATAGTGCTTCTATGTTTCAATCAACTCAGAGGTGAGCAATTTATAATCTTTTGATCTACTGAAACCAGTCTGGCACAGATCAAAACTGCTAAACCCTGTACTGCAGGGTACAAAAACACTCCTTGTAGGAATTAATATAATAAAGAAGATGCATCATAGAGCTTTATTAAATATTGTAATAAAATCTTTGGAAAGGTGAAGGGCAATTCCCAAAGGTAGCACAATCTGCTATAGTAGAAAACAAAACAAACAAAAAAAACCAAACCACATTGATTTATGTTTCAAGCTGAAAGCTTTTGTATTTACAAAAAGAAAAAAAAATGTTAAGATATGGGGCTTCATAAACAGGTACCTCAAGGACTTTATTTAGCTTATAAGTTGTGCTAATATAAAAACTACTATTAATTCTTAAGCTATTCATGCTGTATAGCAAGAATCTATAGCTGTATTTCTGAGGGTACATTTGCATTGTAACCAAATGGTATATGTCTACACTGTTTACAGACCCTCTAGATCAGAGTGACTTCACACTACTCCATATATTATCGCTGCTTACATTAAAACAATCCTTTTTCATTTATGGCATACTTTAATTCCAAGTGTTCAGAATTAGGGAAGGTCATCAGAAACTTCATGATGCTTACAAGAAAACAGGAAATTGGAAAATACTTTGTCATAAAGGATATTTGAATGCCAAGAATGTTTCAGTATTACTTGAGCACTGAGTAATCTGGAAGAGGCAAAACTTCTCAGTCTTATCATGCTGCTTAAGGAGTGCTATCACTGGTGTGAACTATTACCCAAGACACAGGTAGAAAATAGTTTAATATCTCACAGAGAGTCCAGAGGCTTATTTATGTAAGCAAAATGCCAGGATCTGTGAGTGAACAAAAACAGTACAGTTATACCTTAAAGACAAGATCACATTGCGCAATTCCTGCCAGTGACAAAGCAAACAGCTGGGAAGCAGGGCCTACATCCATATCAGAAAGTTAAACAGTAATATAGAATATTCTTGGACAGACTGACATGTCTACACTACTAGCTTCTCCAAAGCAAGTGGCCACATCTGATATCTTTCCTATTGGCTTATTTATTAAGTCCATATATAGAACGCCTTTACTATATTTGGCTTCATTTGAATGCCTATGTAATTTTCTAATAGATTTTAGCAAAGTATCACCTTGTTGCACAAGATAGATGAGTGCATAATTATTATTCATATTTTTGGAGCATTCATGTATTAAAATGTTGTAATCATACAAATACCTCAGGACAAAACCAGATGTAATTTGGATGTCATTCATCTCTACCTAAAGCAGACTGGAACTTTAATCTGTTGATGACTGTTTCTGTGGTGTCATAATTTGTGCTAAGTTACCCTGGCTTGAGGTCATATGCCCACCAAAGCTCCTCTATCACTCCCCCTCTTCAGCTGGACAAGAGAGATAAAATATAATGAAAGGTTTGTGGCTTAAAGTAGATGGGGGAAAATTGTTCAACAATTGCCATCATAGGAAAAACAATTTCTTACCAAGCAAAACAGAATAGCATAATGAGAAATAAAAAACAAATCTTAAAATACCTCCCCCCACACATCCCTTTGTCCCACGCTCAACTTTATTCATGATGTCTCTTCTTCTTCACCCCCAAGGTGCACAGGAGGATGGGTATTGGAGGTTGCAGTCAGTTCATCACATATTGTCCCTGTCACTCCTTCTTCCTCAGGGGAAAGACTCAAAGAGCTCATAGGTCTGGTAACCATCAAAGGATAAATATTTATCATGCCCGGCACTAAGTTCAGCTACTGGAGAAGATAGTATTTGAACATCTTATGAGACAATAGGAATGCAGAGTAGATGGAGAACATAATCATGTTGTGGGTGACCTGTGCCTTTGGCAGCAACAGAATGAAGTATTTGTGCACAGATATATCATCAAAAACTTGTGGAAGGAAACAACTTTTTGGAGAGATGATAAGAGGGGTGATAGATTTGAAAGCAGGCAAAATAATTCCCTTGAAATAATTCAGAAAAATAGGGAACTAAAAAAACTCCCCAAAACCAAACCACAAATGCTTGAAATATAATTTGAAGGGTCTCAAGTTTATCCTGATATTATAATTTGTATCCATTTGTTATGCCATTTGGATTTATATGTCTGCCTTTATAAATATTTTCACTGTATACATATTCCTATGTTGTTGGTTTTTTTTTAAAGAAATAATTTTTACTTTAGGAAGAAAATCTATTACAAACATGTCACATGGTCATTTAAGGCTGACATCTATGCAGGAAATACACAGTTTAATGATTCCTTCTTAATGTTGCCTACTACTTTCACACAGCCAGTTAAACTGAGGCATATCTCTGCATACTCTGTAAGTTACTGAGTACTCTGGGATGGTCCTGAGGCCAGCAGAGTTTAAGGTGATCTGATAAGTTTTAAAATAATGTCAGAACAGTACATTTCCCATAACTTGCAACTTTATAAGATTACCTTGTGGAGAGGATGGGTTGTCATCAAATTAGGTAACACTAAATCGATGAGCTTGTCTAAAATAAATCCCTAAAACATACATTATACAGGTTTCAGGCCTAAAACATCACTATTTTCACTTTACTTGCCCACTCCTTTAGTGTCTCTCTACAGGCTAATACAGATCGAGCTTCTGCTACTGATTTTAATGTTCTACCATCCACAGCGGCTGCAATGCACGATTCCCCTTTGCCATCCATTTCTTGTTCAGAGAGGACCTGTAAAGTGGAATGCTTTGAGAAGTTTCAGAAAATACATCATTCCAGGCAGATATTATAGACCTGGGTTGAATTCTAAACTAAAGATTTCACCATTTACTTTCTGTTCATATTAAGCTATTTTTCTTTCAGACACACCTTAAAGAAAAAAACCCTCAAACTCTTGCTCTGTATAATGTATTATTTTAAATGAATGATACCACCAACTTACTTACTGACTGAACAAAATTGTCACTTGGATCAGAGAAAAATTTCACTTTGTCAGATATGTTAGTTGTAAATACCACTCTCTTTAAATCTAGCTACCTAAACTGAATTAGCTTTGAAAAGGATGATGATAGGAAAACAAAGTTTCTAAGAGCGAGTTCTTTTTACCATCACTACTAGGTCAATGACTTGATTAATGTTTATCTTTCATCTCTTTCTTTGGTGAGCTTCACTAATTTTATTAAAGATACTTGCTACACTTTCTAAAAGTACATGTGACAGCAGGTACATCAACTCATGATGGCTTTTTAGCAATATCCAGAATGAAAACCAAATGAACAAGAAGCTAAAGACAAATTCCAAGACGAGTGAAATGCATCTGAGAATGACCTGGGTTCATCAGGTCTAAACAAATAACAAAGAGAAGATAAAAGATACTTCCAAATAGCAAATACTCACTTTCCAGTCAGCTATTCCTACCCATATACTAATAATCTGGTTCACTCTAGGCATGGGAGTTTTTTTAAAAATCAAATAATCTAAACATTAACTATTTGCTACCTGCCTGTCATAGTTGCTGTTTTCTTTCTTTGCTGGTGAATGGTAACATTTATTTTGTAACAGCAGTGGAGTTCCTATTGCCTGCCTTACTACATCTCATCAATGTCAGAAATATTGAATGTGATCCTTTTTTTCTTTTTTTTTTTTCTTGTTAAATTTCTACAATACTTGTCTAGAAAGATATGATATAGTGATCCATTTTTAAATAATTAAGTTTGTCATGCCCAGTCCTATGTCCATCAAGGTGAATTTCTCTTGAACAAGTACTTTTTCCTAATGTGCAGAACGAGTTCAGGTAAATTCTAGAGCATTGGGGCAATTCCTAACTTAAACATTCTTGTATAGCTCCACTTGATATAATTGAGACTGGCAC
>VZTU01010749.1:53131-101512 GCA_013400835.1 Zapornia atra | reverse complement strand
TCTATGATTCTATGAAAATAGTGCCTTTAGAGGCACAAAGAGTACTCATGTAAATATGTCTAGCATGATCAGGACTGGAACTAAATGGAAGAGGATCAAATGGCCCCACCTTGTTCTTACTTGTCGTCTAACCAGACTCAAAGATTGCTAGCAGATATCACCCTGTACCCATGTATCCTTATACCAGCCCTCTGCAGCTGGCCTAGACCTCCCAGTAGACAGACTTCAGATCTCATGTCATACTGGCTAGTCTAGTTTGGCAATTGCTACAGTCTTGCAGACACAGGTGTGTCTCTCTAGTAGCTGCCCCACAGACATGTGGTCTCCCCAGTATTTCCCAGACTGCTTGAACCACTTGTCAGTAGGTCTGCCTTGAAGTTTGCAAGTTTCTTGTACACAAACACACACACACACACACACACACGAAGCAGAGCTGAAAAATGTCTTTTCTTATTTTTCCTGCATTCATCCCAGTCTTGATACATCCACACACAAAGCTGGTTTCTGAAGGGCTGGAGAGATGACTACAGGTTTGTTTACATAAACGTTTTGTGATGGTAAAACCTCCTTAGAAGAATACTGACAGTCTTGTTTTGCCTGTGGAGTTAATAATCTGCCTGTATGCTTGTCAGTATCTGTATTCTACTCTGTAGGAATTTCTCTGGGCAAAGATCTGCAATGTTTATTTCACTTCTGTGCATAATCCTAAACTAACCAGGTGTTAGGTATCAAGAACAAATGAAAAGTAATTAAAACTTAACTGAAAACTTATAATGATAGGACCAAATATGCAAGAGGAGTCAGTATCAGACTGAAAGCAATGTTGAGTTTTTAGGGTTTATTTCATTAGTTAAACATTTTGAATATCAGCTATCACAAGCTTTTGCAGCCTGGCTCTTCTCTTTGTATTGCCGAGCATCTTTCAAAGCTAGCATTAACCACAAGCTGATTCTCAGGGAATACAAAATCAGTTTTTTACAGTGGCATAATTAGAGTCTTTGTAATCATTTTGTTCTTCCATTTTGGATTTGGGCAGTCCTGAAACGATCTCAGATGTGTTAGATTTCAGAGCTTTCTGTGGTGCTTGTTGTTTCCGTTTTGGACTTGGAAAAGAGCGGATGAATGAGTATTAAATACAGAGTAGCAGGTCAAGGGGTTTCTATTCATAACGTATTTTTAGGGCTCTTTTTTATAAGTAGTTCAGTAGACATCTGTGTTGGTGATTCTAGTTTGGTAGCTGTATGTATTACTGTCTGCAGAGGTATGTGATGCTAGGGACAGGTGTTTCAGATTCAATGGGAGTAAACAAAGGAAAAAGATTTTTTGGCACTATGTATTTATGTGACTATTGACATCAGCTTAGAGGAAGCAGCATACTAGTACAATGATTTCCACTTAATGTGATCACTAGCTAATTTGATCATCGCTGTTATTTGATTTGATCTCCAGGAAATAAATAATTTTCATTGATTCTTATTGTGGATTCTTATTGCTTATTTTGTTCACGTCCACTTCAGCTAATACTAGATAATTCAATCAACATTTATTGAATCTGCCATGGAAAAGGGAAGGGTAATCATGTTGTTTACAACATAAAAATAGGCTCGCATTATGCTTCTTTTCTAGTCTCTTTTTCAGTCTTCCTGCACCAGTAGGTAATGCCTTAAAATTAGTAGTTACCTTTGAGAGAAGCTGGAGATTAACATTTTATGGCACCTGCAACATGGCCAAGCACAAGTTAAAAATAAAAATGTGAAGTGCTATGAATATGTTTCTGCTCTCATTTGTACTGATGTATGAGAGTCCACACTGTTGAAGTCAGGCAAGCTACACTGGCATGAAAACAATCAAGCCAACAGATTGACTTACCTGGTCTGTCTTACATTAGGTAATGAGCATGTACAAAGCCTTGTATTTAAATGGAAATCTCAATAGCTTTGTTTTCTCTGATCATTTTATCAACATGTACTTTAGGTGCTCTTGTGTGGATAAATCATTCACTTACTTAATATGATCCAAGTATTGGGAAAACAAAGGTACCAAATAGCCCAGCTGTGCTGAGAATACAGTTGAGCCAGTGGCTATGAAAAGTGCGGGTGGCAAAAATTAAGTTGATGGTGATGGGAGCATTAATACATCTTTTGAGCCACAGATGCCAAGCAATTTTATGCTAGCTACTACTATTAACATGAAGGAGAGCCATGGACGTGATTATCCTTCTTATTGACCAGTGACCTCATTCCTTAAATATCAAGTATGAAACCCATGGTGTCTCTTTAAGACAAGTATTTTCTACATTTTAACCTCAAAATGTGGGATCCCAAAGAAGTTCCCTGTTGAGCTATGGATAGATAGGGCTGGGTTTTATTTTGATTTTCAGTGCTGTGATAGCCCCTTTAATAAAGATACCAGTATAAACTCAATGGAGCTGAAAATACTTCATATGCAAACAACCACTTCTAATTGAATCTCTAATTTTATCAAGCTTGACTTTTATGGTCAACCACTCAAATAATAGATATTTTTGCAGCATGACTGAGATTTTTTTTATTATATTTATCAGCAAATAAGTATAAATTTTTCCTCTAAGGAGATGCTATGTATCATATTTTAAATAGTTAATATATATGTTGCAGATTATTGAACAGTTAAATCTAAGTTTGTAGAAAAAAACCTTAAAGTTAGATGTATTTAGATTTTATAACATGATTTCAGTAAGTTGTAAGAATTTAAAAAGGCCTGAAAATGATCAGTGTTTTCAGCTCTGTGCTAAGGACCTGTGGTCAATTTTACTCCAGAATGGTCCCTGCTCCAAAGAAAATGGGAAATCTCATCTGTTATTTAACCCATCCAGTAGCTAAAACAACCACAAAGCCATTTGCTCACTCCACCCCTCAGTGAGATAGGGGAGAGAATTGGAAACAAAAAGGTAAAACTTGTGGGTTGAGATAAAGACAATTTAAGCAGCCAGAAAAGGAAGTTGACAAGAATATGATGATAATGTAAGAATATACAAATCAAGTGATGCACAGCACAATTGCAAACCTCTGCTGACCAATGCCCAGCTAGTTCCTGAGCCACAGTCACACCACCAGCCAGTTTCCTTTAAATTATATACTGACCATGGAGTTATATGGTATGGAATATGCCTTAGGTCAGTTTGGGACAGTGTGCCCTCATAGCTTCTTGTGTAGAAGAGATCAATGTGCCAGTCTCTCGTTCCAAGGCCCATAAACTGACACCTGCAAGATACATCAGAAAATACCTACTGCCTTGATTTTCTTCATGCTGTGTAAGAAGCAAATCTGAGAGAGGCAAGGCATTCTGACCCAATGGCAAATGTTTTCCATCCCTAAATCTGGACAAATCCATGATCCTGGATAAGTAGAGCAACACTTTTTTTTTTAGACAAAGTACTCTCCCACCAGCAAAGGCAGTAGTCCATTTTGACTAGTGTCAGATCTCCAACCTTGGCCAGTCTCTGCTGAAACAGAAGAAACCAGCAAAAATAAAATAAATAGCATCAATCTAGCTAATTGTACACCAAGAAAAACTCATCTTCATGAGGCATCACATTCTAAAAATTACTATTTCCTCACACTAATTATAAAGGAAGCCTAAGGTGACAGGCTCCAATCTAGATAAATATATTTTGTAAGTGGATGAAGTCTATCCATTGTGCCTATAGAACTCCAGGAAAATAAGGTACCAAAATCCTGAATTAATGCAGGTTATTTAATACTTCAGAAATGTCTTTCTTCATTGTAACACTTTGGTATTTTTGTGTAAAAGATCCTGTAGTAAAAATTAATCCCTTAGTCCTAGAACTTAGTCCTCAGGTCTTGGAAGGGCTGCATCATCTGGAAAGAAGAGAGACTTCTCACTTTATATTGTCTACAGGAATTTAGGGTGACTAAGTGCATACATTGATGCATTTCAGCGAGATGCCTGAAGTTAGGAGGCAGGAATTTGGGATTCTTTGTCTTTGTAGAAATCAGTTAACTGTTTTCACAGACACTAGGAATAAGAAAAAAAGATTCTTGCAAATTATGTAAGATATTAACAATATACTGAGAAAATGGAGTAGGCAATGCAGTTTTCCTTGCAGGCATATAGCACTAACCTTGTTAGAGTAAATTCTAGGAATCCAAAGAAAAGAGAAATAAAGTACCTTTGAATGAAGCAGCTTTGATCAAACAATATGTAAAGGAATAAAATAAACTGATGAAAAAAGACAGTCAGTATATATGACTAATGACTGAAAATTGTGTATCTGACTGTGAGATAAACATACAAATAAAATGTCCTTCTAAAATTAATTGAAAAGTCAGTTCAGTGTTACTGAAGAAAATCCATAAAGCTAAAGTAGCCTTGCCAGGAATTTGCTGATAGGCAGGACAAAGAGGCTGCTTATCGTTTTGGTGGAATCAATGATGCTGATACTGATACAGGCGCTCTTGAAAAGTTAGCAAAAATATTTTATTTGGCTATGTAGTACAAATAGTTATATTACAGGAATTAAATTCTCCTTATTCAGCAGCATCTCTTTCAGATTTGGGAAGAGTAGAACTGTTCCTTGTACCGCTATTCTACCACCTTTACTTAGTTTAGTACTATCCTTGCTGCAACTACCGGCAGATTAAGGTACTATGTAACAACGACGAGTCAAGAGAGGGCGATGAAGAGCTGTCACAGAACTCATTATCTTTTCACAGTTTGGCATTAAAAGTGTGAAAGAGAGCTGGACTTTAATTCCAAGATTAATGTAAAAGGCAGTCAAAGCTAAGGTGCAATGCAGTCCTGTTACTATTCTTAAGAACCCAGCAAAGAACTGAAACGAAAGTATTTTTGGTCTAAAATACGGCGGCTTATACGACACCATCTGTCAGCACCATCACAAACCTATTTACATAGAGACACAGACATCTGATACACAGACATCATGATTGAAAGAGTGGACACTGACTGTTTCCTCTTTCAGAGTCAGACCATGGGAAACCAAACCAACCTATTAGTAAAGTTTTAAAAAACAGCCAAAGAGGTGATTCCTCAAGCAAGTGGAACACCTAGCCAAAATATTTTGTTGATGCTTAAGGTTTACACAGATTCAAAAAGAAATTGCAGAAATTCAGTAGAGAAATCCACTGTGGTTCCACATGGAAACTGTATCCAACTAAAGCAGTCATAAACCTATAGAATCATTGAACTGCTTGGAAATGAAAACTGGAGGTCATCTAGTCCCACCTTCTGCTAGAAGGAGAGCTAACTTTAAAGTTAGAAAAAGTTACTCAGTTCCAAGCATGAAGATGCTACAACTACTCTGAGCAAACTGTTTCAGCCCTTAAGAACTCTTACAGTAAAAATACTTTCCATATATCTACTTGCAATTTCTCTCACTGCAAGTTGTGACTATTGCCTATTACTTGTTGGCTATGCATCTCTGAGAAAACTCTGGTGCCTTCTTTATTTTAATTTCCCATTAGATATAGCAGTTAGGTCACTCATTGGTGTCCTCTTTCCACCTTGGAACAAATCCAACCTCTTCAACAGCTCCTTTCATGTTGTGTGTTCCACCTCTCTACCCATTTTAGTGCCACTCGGCTAGACACCACTTCATAAATTTCTTTCTTGGACAATAAGAAACTAGACACAAGCCCTAGGGTGAAAATTATTACAGGCTGAAATTAGAGATTAGGGTGAAAAGTGCAGTAGTATCCTTCCTCTGCCCCTTTATCTGGGCAACCATTTTTGGCTACTGTGGGAGAAAGAATACTGGGCTAGATGCACTTTTGATTGACCCAGCATATCTGTCTTCAGGTTCATGATTATAAACTTACAAGTTTTTATGACCTAGTGCTTTTAGTCATTGTTTGTATGACCACAGTGCTTTTGATCAGAATTTTGTTCTAAACAAAGGGGATCAGGACCAAGTATGACTTACTCTGAAAGGATTGGTCCTGTCTTTAGACAGTACCAGGTCTTTTTGCTTGTTTTCGTGTTTTGTCTTTTCTTTCACTCTATTTAAAGGAAATCTAACCCAGCAGTAGTTTAATAAATCAGAGACTGCTGTTTTTACTGTATTTATCAAAAAGCAAATGCCAAAAATATTGCATCTCGATCTTCTGCTTGAAATACAGCTCCAGAGAAATAAAAATGTGTAAACAGGCCATTTTCTGCTTAAAAAAAAAAAAAGTGGAAGTATAAACTCTAAACATCTTAATACCCTTTTAGTATTTTAAATTAACAAAGAAATTTTTTAATGTTACTAAATTAATCTATTGTATTTAAACACCACATTAAAATATTCCTTCCTTAACAATAATCAGAATCATGATTATCAAGTACTACAATGTTTGCCTAGGGTAAAATTTATTTTCATAAGAAATGTAGTATTTTCTATTCAAATATGCCAGCTGTTCAAATCTTCTTCAAGAAAATGAAATCTAACAGATTATGGTTTTGGTTTTTTTTAATCTCTGCTTTTCATACTCTCTTTTACCCCAACATAAGCAGAAAGAAATTCTTGTACTCCTTTAAGTTAAAAGTCTACAAACCGGGATTTCTCACTGAAGATATTCCAAGCCCAATGAAAGCAAATACAGAAACAACAGCAAAAAAACCCAAACTAAACCAACAAGCAACAACAAAAAAAAACCCCACCAAAAAAAAAAAAGAAAACAAACCAGGACCATTGCTTTTCCTAATTAGGGGAGCATAGGTAACATGAAACTCACAAACTTATTCAAAAGCTACTTGATGTCTGTGACAATGTCTAGTGACTTGCTGCAGTTTGTTGCACACTGTACGATTTTCAACATCCACTAGTCTACCACAGCAGTCAACATTTGGGATCAATTTATTTGTGCATTTGAAAGAGAAACAGAAGATAAATGTGATCTGTTTCCCTGAAATCTAAAGAAACAATACACTCTGTTATGTATGTTTCTTAAGTCATCAAGCATGACTTCCTAGTGTTTCCCACACCATAAAACTTGAGGTCTTCTGTTCAATCTCAAACCATTTTCATAATCACTTTTCTTGCTGTTTACAAATTTCCAGTCTCCAATACACAGAAACTTGCAAGCAAACTTGTAGCCTGCAACCTGCAGCTGGTGTTAAAAATATTCTCTAATGAGGTTATATTCTGTCAGAGGAGGGAGTTCTTTCTTCAACAGAACTCACAGAAAAAGTGTTTGGTGTCCCCATCATACCTTTTCCCAGACAACTGCCCCACTTCTCTTCTGCATGTTAGCAGTTTCCTCAATTCTGCCATGTAACTCTCTTGTACAAGCACTCTCTATTTCAGACAAAATAAGATGTATAAGCAAAGGCTGCTTAAAAATCTCAAGAAGCATTTAGTCATACTTGCGGAAATTTATATCTTGTCCAACAATAGAAGAAGACAATGTACAATTCAGTCCAGAGCGCCTGTCCTGTGTGGTACAGGTCTGCCTTTATTATCTAAAACCTAAATACTGGCCTTTGGGTTGAGCTGAATGTGAGTCAGTATCTTTCCACTGAAAATAGAGCTCCTGAGTTCTCTGGTACAGAGGGTTTCTTTGAACACGGTGAATCAACAAGTGGGCTTTAAAATTATTATGCTTTGTAATATATAAAATGCCTAAATGAGTTTCCATTTAACTTCTGTGCTCGTTTCGGCTGCAATACAGTTAATTTTTTTCATAGTAGCTAGAATGGGGCTGTGTTTTGGATTTGTGCAGAAGAGCGTTGATGATACAGGCATATTCTTTGCCATAGTTTCTCATAGCATTCTGCTTGAGAAACTGGCTACCACTGGCCTGGCCAGGTGCACTCTCTGAAGAGTAAAAAACTGGCTGGATGGCTAGGCCCAAAGAGTTGTGGTAAATGGAGCCAAAACCAGCTTGAGGCCGGTCACAAGTGGTGTTCCCCAGGGCTCAGCCCTGGGTCCAGTCCTGTTCAATATCTTTATCGTTAGCTAAATGAAGGGACTGAATTCTCCCTCAGTAAGTTCTCAGACAAAACTAAGATGGGAGGAAGTGTCGTGCCTGAGGGTGGAGAGGGTCTTCAAAGGGAAGATCTTGAGATCGACAGGATGAGGTTCAACAGGGCCAAGTGCAGAGTCCTGCACTTGAACATAACAACCCCGTGCACAGCTATCGGCTTGGGGAAGAGTGGCTAGAAAGCTGCCTGGCAGAGAAGGACCTGGGGGTGTTGGTTGACTGCTGACTGAATACAAGCCAGCAGTGTGCCCTGGTGGACAAGAAATCCAACGGCATCTTGGCTTGTATCAGAAACAGTGTGGCCAGTAGATCCAGGGAAGTGATTGTGCGCCTCTACTCGGCATTACTGAGTCCACACCTCAAATACTGTGTTCAGTTTTGGGGCTCTCACCTCAAGAAAGGTAACAAGGCCCTGGATCACGTCCAGAGAAGGGCAACCAGGCTGTTGAAGAGGCTGGAGAGAAAACCTTATGAGGAGCAGCTGTGTGGTGCTTACTTGCTGGCTGGGGTTTAACCATTAGAATTTGGAAACTATACTGTTCTGGACCTCTTCCAACTATTTCTTTCTACAGCAGATAACTTTCTTCTTCAGCACATAGAAAGAATAACACAATTCTAAACCATATCTTAAATGCAAATTGCAAATTGTCCAGGGATTGCAACTGCAACTCTCCATGACACCTCCCTTCCCCAGTTCAAGGTGTCCGCCTCTGCCAGAGACATTTCTATTGTCAGGATTCCTCTTGACTATTTATGTTCTCTAATTGCATTTGCTAAAGGAATCTCATCCTAGTCAATACTGCGTTCAGCCTCTTGTTTTATTCTTTCACTTCTTGTCATTGATGTTTCCTTCTTTGTATTCTGCATTTCTGCTCTGTTTTGAGTAACGGTTATATAATCTTCTCAATTATCCAATGGTCCTTTATTTTTTTTTCTCCCATTCAGCTGTGATCCACCATATATCAACACTTGCTAATGAGGAGACTACTTTGGGTCATTCTGACTAAACATGTTGAGAGGTTTTTTCTTCTGATCACAGTTCTGAAAAATAAAGGTCAGCAGTTGTTGGACCAAAATTACTATCTTACGGAAAGATTGTCATTACATAGAAGGATTTCCAAATCAGCTGTAGACACCAAGTATTCAGATGTTATTTAAGAGGTATAAATCAGCTGGAATGAGATTAGAAACACATGACACCATCTACAAGACTAGATCTGGAAGTACTTCTGATCTCTCAGATTCAAGAGCTCATTAAGGCTGAATCTTTACTCCATTAAAGGATAAAATCCAGGCAAGATTCATAACTCCACCTTTTATTGCACACTCTAGATTCTATTGAGATGAAAGTTGGATGCTGGTTCAGCTAGAAAAGACTTCATTTTCATTCTAGGAGCTGGTGCAGTGCTGTGTTTGTGAGTTAGGAAGAGAGCAGTGCTGATAACACACGGATGTTTCAGTGGTTGCAAAGTGGTCAAGGACTTTTCAGTTGTTTATACTGCCCTGCTAATGAGAAGGTAGGGGCATCCAGTAAACTAGGAGGGGACACAGCCAGGACAGGTGACCCAAACTGCCCAAAGGGGGTATTCCATCTCAATGACATCATGCTCAGCATAAAGGGGGGGCTGGTGAGGGGATAAGTGCACGGCACCAGGACACACAGTTTGGGGACAATACTGTTTTGTGACAGCTCTGAACTGTACGGTCTGAGTTGTTCGGTAAGAAACTCCATTGTGTATGACCAGTTTTGTATGTTTTGCTATAAAAACTTGTTATTTCTCCCTGTCTTTGCTGTCCCAGTAACCTATTCTTATTCAAACCCAGAAGATTTGCCTTTGGCTTTCTTTTCTCTCCGCCTCCCCTTCCCCAGAGACAGTGGCTGCATGGTGCTCAGCTGTGGCTGGGATGAAACCATGACAGATGCATATTCGGTAAAGCACACTACACAGCTGCCTTTTCTAGGTGGATTATCAGGGTGCAAACTTTGCAAGGGTACAATGTGATACTTTCCAACCAGGAAATGACAACGCATCATATAAAACCTACATGTCCTTGGAACACAGGTGAGATTATGTTGTCCTCTCAGCAAATACATGTTCAGAAATGCATAGCATTCATAGATGAGAATGCCCTTCCTAAAATGTGGAAACAGCTGTCAGCATAAATGCATTCAAAACCTCTCCTTAACTTTAGCATATTTTTTTGCTAAAAAAGATCAGTCTGCTTGGTGAAACTAAATCCAAGCATTCAGACCAAAAGTTCAAACTATTGCTCATACCTCAGGATTTTCATACTGTTGCTGCCTGCCAGAGATTAAAAAGTATGTGCATTCTCTCTAAGTGTTAGTGTCCCTGTTGCAGCTCCAAATGTTCCTCTTAATGTTTTCAAGAACAATCTATTTTACTGGTGCTATATTATTCCTCCCACACTGCCCCCTGCCCTGAAAAAGGAAAAAAGCAACCACTGCCTATTGAGAAGGGTGATATTTACTGAAGTTAAAGGATTCTTAAAGGATAAGTCTAAGGCTTAGACAATAGGAAACAGAAAGAACAGGTTAAGATAGTAACACACTATGGTTATGTTTATACTAGAAGAACTAGGCGTTTACCTTGCTCCGGTATCTGGGTGTACACAGAGCTATATACTGACTCCACACACAACCTAGCTCTAGATACACACCACTGCTTTTGCACGCTCAAGGCAGATGGTCGGGTATCAGAGAAGGAGTAATCTTTGCTCCTCTCCCCTTTCCTACTGAAGCAGGCTGGTTTTGGCAATAGTCACTTGCTTGCACTGAGGGAAAGGCAAGTATGCTGAAACACACTGAGACAGTCTTCATGCTGTTCATTTAAAAGGCATGCCACTAACTCTCTTACTTCCTTTGGTCACACAGTATGGCTGCTATTACTGGGAACATACTGGGCTGATAATATCCCTGTGAAAAACTGAAAGGTAGTGCTTCGCCCACAGAAACAAAAATGTGTAGGTGGAGCTTTTATTCGCCATAAAAAAGCTAGTTCACACCATTCTTATTTCTGGAGTAGAGGCCTAATACTAAGATTTCCTGACAGCCTCAAGAAGTGACTGTAGAAGATGTCACAACAAGACTGGGCCTAATGAGATATGCATGACACTTGGTGATGAGCCGTGAAAGCACCCAAACCAAGTACGATTGTGGCCCTCATCTCCACAGTGTGCTGTTATTTTTCTCCCTGTTCTTCTTGCCATGGTTAAGTCTGGGGAGCAGCTTGATCACCAGAGGGTCTTGATCAAGGACTGTGACTAAGGCACCACAGAGGGAATTCTGGCTTCTTTCTCACAGAGCCAAGTGGAGTCTGACTGAAAAAATAAGGTTTTGTCTATCCTCTGGCCAAAACTCTCAGCAAGGGCTAAATTGGTTGCCAATTTCGTTGGGATTTAACTTCTCTCTTTAAAATTTCCTGGGGTTGCTTGGAAATATGTTCTCAGTAACCTTTTCTTTGATAGAAATGTCTTTCTTGCTCTAACCCTTTAATGGAAAATCTCTTTCCATTTCAATCCTTGTCGTGGTTAAAAAAGAAATAACTTTTATAACAACCTTCAAAATATTTTTTGCCTTCTCCCACATTAGTGTCAGAGGCTGAGATATCTTTCTGTCTGTTTCCCTTTCAAAGATTTTACCTTCACAAATGCACACAGGCCTAATTAGATCCTTTGTCCAGAATATTTCTGATGGAAGAAAGCTCACATTTAAAAGGCTATAGTATTGCAATTCATCCCATAAAGGAATCCGGAGGTAAGCCCAATAGTGTTGTTCTTGAAGAGGAAGACTACAGTACGGTTTCCTCTGTAGTGTGGGTACAATTTTTGAGGATTCAAAACATACCTGAATTACCCTAAATTTGAGTCGAAAAGTACCAGCTTCCTCTGTCACAGGAGGATCCTTCACAGTCATCCACTTTATCCTCCTATGTCCTCCCTCAGGGAAGGACACAACATCATCTCATAATGCAGTGTCGTACTTTGTGTGTAACTGTCTATATCCTATGGTAACATAACTGAGATCCTGCTGTTCAGCAAACAGACCCCTTGTAGCACTTGCATTCCTCCGTGACATGCCACAGTGACTGATGGCACTTTGCTGCACTAGGCTCTCTTTGCTCTGGAGTTAAAGGCATTGCTACACAGTACCTGAACAGTCTGTCCTCCACAACTGTGTCTTAAGAATTTCAGACCATTAAAGGATTTGTGTCTCCCTAAATATGTAGATCACCAGCCCTGAAGAGGTAGTATTTGAACTTTACCAGTTTCCCCCAGAAATATTGGTTCGTTCATTTATAAATCTAGATGAGAAATGCCTGCTTAATAAACTGTATGGTCACATCTATTATGTAACTAAGATCTCTGGCAGGATGGATTGATTGAAAAGTCAAACAAAAAAATCAGTGATATCTTTGCAGAAAGTATCTAGTTATAGGACTGTGCAAGTTCCACTGCCAATGTGTACTTTACACCTCCATCTTATGGATACAAACTGAGACAAAACCTCTCTGAAGTACCCCAGGGATCTTATTCCACGATTTACATAAAATGACACTACAATTTCTCCACTTGCCCATATTATTCAGTTTGGCAAACTCACAGCCTACTGGTTTTTTCTCATTTTAGTCATATTCTGGCTTTATTCCACCTCTGCTAGACCTTCCTTTCAGTTTTTGAGAGAGCGTGTTACTTACCAGTCACTGTCAGGATGACAGGCTTTTACAGACCACCTACCTTTCACTCTGATACTGCAAGTGTTTCTCCTAACACTCCCCCTCTTCATTTTTATATACCAAATACTAGGGATGATTGCAATCCTGTGTGTGCTAGTTACTCAGACTCCACTATCATTCCGATATTTTATTAGCAGATATTCTTTACTAGGTGCCTCACTCCCTCTGATCACATTTTTTTAATCCTTTCATTACCCTTAAGGATACTCAGCATCACTACCCTTTTCCTCTCCAACCCAGAAGTCCAATGATAGGGGTTTTTTTCAGTTCAGGCAAACAAGTACCAGCTTCCCTACCCAAGTCATATTCACCATAAATGCTTTTGGATAACCAGGGTTTGCCAATGATACACTCTGTGTAAAGATTTTGGCTGCCTTTTTTATGATAGTGAATATTCAAACTATTCCTGCAGCAGTTGCTGGTATCTCTGAGTATGTATTTTCAGATGATTTTCAGCTTTGTTCTTCATTCCTGTCTTTACCTTTGGTTAAACATGCTAGAATTGTACAAGATAGAACTGCATGTACCTTTCCGAGATAAGTTTATTCTTTTCAAGTGATAGATGGTCATTGTTACCAGATTTTAGATTACTGGGAACCATCAAACCAATTCTAATCATCATTAGACACTCTTGACTCCATTTTGATGGTGTTACAAATGATTATTTTATTCCTATCAGATAATTCTGGATATACAGGATAAATCTGTCAGAATCCTCTCATATAACTTCTACACATGCTCTTTATACCTTTTGACCAGAAAGTCTCCAGTAAAACCCTACTTTTACATTAATTTTTAACTCACACTAATTTTTTGAGCAAGGTGCCCTCTGAGAACAAAGTGGAAATTCAAACCCTCAAAAAATAACTATTTCAGCAGCAGCAGTTATGCTAAGCATAAGCTTCTGTGTCCCTGGCCATCAGGAATGGGAATTAGACCATAAGCTTAATTTACGTAACTGAATAATGATGACTTATGGACCTTAGTGACCTGACTCAGACTTCAATGAGCTAAAGACTAAACATGCAGGATAGAACAGTTTTCCTAGTCATACTTTGCTTCTACTCTATTGGAAAGCTATGAACTAATTTACCAGCTTACTCAAAAGTTGAACTGACTAAGGTTAAAATGTTGTGCATTTTCAATGTTTTTCTGTGTGTATGTGTTCCCCAGCAAACTGTAAACTTCCTCTGTTCAGATCACAGACAGTTTTGGAGAGTTGAGTATTTGGACACTTCAGTTCTTGCCACATAAGAGAACTAGCACACTCAAACTATGTACACTGGCATTGGGTTTACATTGCAAGGTTTTGGTAGCAAAGACTACGTGGACGGCTTCTGTGAGAAACTGCTGGAAGCTTCCCCCATGTCCAATAGAGCAAATAACCAGCTAGCTCCAAGAAAGACCCACCACTGGCCAAGGCTGAGCCCATCAGCAATGGTGGCAACACCTCTGAACATGTTTAAGAAGAGGAAAGAAGTGCTGCAGAACAGAAACCAGAGGGAGGAGTAAGAATATATGAGGAACAAATTTGAAGACAGCAAGGTCAGTGAAGAAGAAGGGGGAGGAGGTAGTGCAGACACTAGAGCAGAGATTCTCCTGCAATCGGTGGTAAAGACCATTTTAAGGCAGGTTGTCCCCCTGAAGCCCATGTAGCCACATTGGAGCAGGTGGGTGCAACCACAGGAAGATATCACCTCATGGGAATTCCGTGCTGTTTCCTGACAGGATGTGCAGTCCTATAAAGAGAGGTGCCTATGGTAGAGCAGGTTCAAGATCCCATGGGGTCCCACACTGGACCTGAATGTTCTGCAGTTTCATCCCTGAAGGTCTGCAGTCCTTAGAACGAACACATGCTAGAGCATTATGTGAAGAACCACGACCTGTGGGAAGATCTCAGGTCACTGACTATGATTTTATTGGTAATAAATTAATTTTCCCCAAGTTGAGTCTATTTTGCCCATGACAGTAACTGGTGGGTGATCTTTCCCTGTTCTTATCTCAACCCACAAGCTTTTGATTATATTTTCTCTCTCCTGTCCAGCTGAGGAGCAGAGTGATAGAGATGTTTTTGTGGGCACCTGGCCTCCAGCCAGGGTCAGCCCACCGCAAGACAGAAAGACCATCTACAGATGACAACATTCTAAAGAGACTGATTAAAAATTATCAAAGAGCTGTGGCAGCAATGAATTCAGCTAAATGGACATGTCAATGTGAAATAAATTCACTCCAGTACTGAATAGAAAGGAAGTCTGGGCTAGTGTTTTATAATCTGGATTTGCTTTATTTGGTTGTACTATTGTTGTAGAGTTTAAATAAATCACCAGTAGGTTGTAGTAGTTTAGAATATCCCCCAGGGACTCTATCAGGTAACCATGTTCCCTGCTTCTGGGCTTCTTGATCCCTGTTCAGTTACTGCAAGCACATATTCTTATTGCCTGCATGATAACAGGCCTGGTTAAGCATGTCCCAGAGGACTAGGGCACATAGTAAAAGATGTCAGTGTTAAATCAGAAATCCATTTGATTACTGAAGCTCCCGCTGCATCACTTTCACAAGGTTAACAGTTTTAATGGATGATCCCATTCTTTGACATCCTTCATGTAAAATGTGGCTCCAGCTAGCTTAGATAAACTTGGTTAAAATTATTTTTTTATAAAACACTCAGAGATGTCCTCCATGTCCTCCACAGCATCTGAACAGTTGAAAATGAGCAAGTCCTAGTGAATGATCTAGTTTTAATAAAAATATATCCTCAAATAGTTTCCCTTGTTGTTGATGTTAAATGCAAACTTTTCAAAGCAGCTAATCTGCCAATGATTCACTGAGAAAAATTCTCATTATTGGTTAGCTGCAGAATAACTTTTCCCTTAAGTCTTCTTTCCAAGGGTTCCTTCATTCTAGTATCACTTTCAATTTCATACAAAGGTCAATCCTATTATAAAGATTTTGTTTCATTCTGCTAGTTAGGGTGACAGTCAACTGGCAATCAGCCTATGTGAGACTTTTTTGAGTAATTAAGAATGAAAGTGCACTACTTTATAAAATAATTCCTATTTTCTGCAGTTCAGACTGAGTCTAAAAGTAGTTTGTGAGCAACTGGGGCTGCTGTCAAGTATTCTGGACAGATGGATTAAACTTTTGCATATCCATGTCTAATGCTGAGTAGCTTTGCCAAGAGACCCCTGTGCTTCCTTTGCCAGAAGCAAAGAAAGGAGTAATACAGATCTATGACCTCCTCACTTCCTGTTATCTCTTTAACTAACTCAATAATTCCCAAGTTCTGCAGAATTTAACTAATTCAGAGACTAGTTTAAGTTTACAATGCTACAATCAGATAAACAATTATCACAGCTTAAGTTTCATCCATTCCATGAAATCACCCATGGATGTGTTCTGCTCCTAGAGAATATACAGCAACCTACTCCAATCCCCCATGAGCAGGCATAAACTGGGACTTAGGGTGGGTGATGTCACACCCTGTCAGAAGTGCAAGTCAAAACTATGGAATTACTTAGCAGAATAAAATAATCAGCATAAAGGTAAAACTTCAGTGAGCCAAACTGAGGGAGGAAAGACATTTCACTTGCCTTACTGAGATTTCAGATAAATCAAACAAGGATCTTTTCCAGATAATTGTTTGACATAACTTATTTTTAGGGCAGAATTTGTGTTGGTGTTTGGGCTGTATGATGCACAAGCCTTTATTTCTCTCAGACCTTTGACAAGTCCATGTGCCAGCTGTGCAAATAGATGATGGCACCTTCATCATGAGCAAGTAATTCTGTAATAACTCCAAATAAATGAGCACAAAATAACACTGTATTTTAGAAAGACACCCAACACCTGTGTCCTCATTCAGAACAGCTGTAGAAAAGTCTTATTTAGCCATCTCTGAAGTGCAACTATAACTGAGTGAAACATAATTATTGCTTCAAAACATTACACCAACATTAAAGAACGGTTAATAAGACCAAGTAAAAGAGTTGATATTACTGGTAGATTTGTAGGTAATTCCCTTTTGACTGAGTTAAAAATACACATAGTTGGCACTATTAATTTTTTGAGGGAAAAAAGTAAGTCTTGAAAGCTTACTGTTCATGAGTACCCAGAAATGCAGTACTGGACTTCAAGATAATGCTTTCTGAAGTTTGTCTCTAATATGTACTGGAGCATGTGTGTGGCAAGTAGCTAGTCAGAGGCTGACTCCTTGCTCATGATTTAATGCCATGGAATCATTTAGCCAGGACTACTAAGGTGGATTAATAGTTAATTCATGATCTTAATATGTTCAGTGCTCAAGCACTTTGGCTAGACTAAGGACTGGATTTCTAAAAGAGCAGAGAGATACTGGTATGAAAGCTTATATTCCATATTAGAAGCTTAGACACACCTTAGGCGATCCTCAGTGTTGTCATTTTCAGTGTAAACACTCAAAAGTCCATGTCTGATTGCATGACAGGTAAGAAAGCCTGAAACTAACCTTGTCTCAGACAATTCCAGCCAGCTCCAACTCACTCACCAGGGAGCATGGCCCAGCCCCGCAGCCAAGGTGAGGGCGTCTCCGGGAAAAAGTATGTGAGAAAGGTGTGAGGGTAAAAAAGTGTAAGAAATAGCCCTGTGAATACCAATGTGAGAAGGCGATCCCTGGCTGAGCAAATATCCAAGGTGGCCACCATGGAGAGCTCAGGTTGTAGCAGAAGGTTGTGAGGAGGAAAGTGGGGAGGAGAGGAACCACTGAGTACAGACTGTAGGTAGCCCCTTGCCCCCATACTACTTGGCAGCAGGTAAAGGAGTCTGGAGTGAAGTTGAACCTGGGAAAGGAAGAAGCAAAAAATCTGGTTTAATGTTTCCCTTTTTGTTTCCCTATACCCAAATCACCAATTAAATACTTTATTGGTAATAACTGAAGATTTTTTCCCCAAGGAGAATCTGTTTATCCAGTGATGGTGGCTGGTAAGAGATGTATCTCCCTGTCTTTCTGTTGACCCAAGAGCTTTTTCAGTCCTCTGTCCCTGCTTCCTCCCCCACATCCCCCATCCTACTGAGGGGGTGTGAGGGAGCCCATGGGTGGGAGTTTGGCTGCTAACCAAGGCTATCCCTCCACAAATGGCAAAGACTCAGTCAGGCTATTCTTCAACACATTGCCCTGAACCACTTTGTCTAAAAAGATGTTCTGTCTGTGCCCGTAACAGGACATCAGCACAGAAAGATATCCGTAGGTCATTACAAAGGTTACTTGGTCCTGATTCCCTTTTTTGTATTGCAGTGGAAACAAGTCACGCTAGTTAAAACATTTACTGAAAAGATTTTTCCTGTTTCTCAAACCATTCTGAATGTTTGGTACATTCTGTCGTGGGTGTCCTTGCCCCATATATATCACTCCGACACAGGTTCCCCCCATGATTACCAACCTTCTTACCATTATTCCCTCTGTCAGAACTGGACACCTTGTACCAACATTCTGCCCTTCTCAGCCCATTCTCTTATGAATAAATCAGCTGTTGGTCACAAGGTATACTTTGAAGTATACTTTGAATATTGCTTTAGTAAAACCCCCTACATAAGCACAAATGCTTCAGCAAGTTATTCATTATGTGTGGGGATTTTTTTTTCTCCCTCAACATTTTTTTCTTAATAGAAATAACCATTGTATTTTTTATCTTAATGAACAGATCCAAAAATCAGCCCAGCAGGTTTTATCCAAGTTATAGAACTGCCCCTCAAGTTAGCAATCCAAATGCACAAGGAGTTTAGTACTTGGATAATTAACTCTATAAATAGAAGGATTCTATTCTTACAGATTCAGTTTTCTCATCCCTGACTCACACACTTAGGTATAATCGAGATCTCTTGCTTTATGTCTTCTTGCTAAGAAATTAGGTGAGTATCTGTGAGAAAGGATGAGAGTTTTAAAGTGCTTGATAGTTTTAAGTTCTAGTCATAAATTAAACTGTAATTTCAAAAAGAATTTAAATCTCATTGGAATAAAAAATATTAACATAATCTAACTTGTGTTGATGTGCAGCCATGTAAATTCAAATTTAAAAGTTAGAAACAGTTTAAGCTATCATCTGAGATATTTACCTTGGTTTCCTAGTCATTTTAGAGAAGAATTTATCATAAAGAAGCACAAGGTATTCTGTATTCACAACGTGTAATGGGAGAAGCAGATTTCACTAAATAATATCATTTATATGTGATAATAACTTTAAAACCTAGTTCCTTGGAAGGCGTGCAATGTTTCTACTGCTTGTTTGATAAATGTAACTGCAGCTAAATTCTTTGCCAATTTATATGCAGGAACCACAGTCACTAATTGGAAGTTGAAAGCATCAACACTCCACTAGCCTGAGCCTATTTCTGTACCAAGTAATGGGATTATTGAAAACTCTGTCCTTATGTATTGTGTTCAAGGAGAAAAGCACTAAAAAACTCAAAGGTTTAATTTATTCACCATTAGAAATATGTTGCAATTCTTGGATTATTCTATGCAGATCACCCAAATGAGCTACAGCGCAGGGAGTAACATATAAGGGGAGGGGGAGGAAGGGGGAGAATGATTAGAATAGCCTTTACATTCATCTCACTGAATGGCATGTACTTTTCCTTACTGATTATATACATTTTGGTTCATAAAATTCAACTGTAAAAGATGCACATAAAACATATATAGCATTTTCAATTCGGGTTACTAGAATAGACTTCTTAATGGAGAGGTACTAATATGAGCTATCTCCTTCATGAATGTCCCTGAAATAAAATAGTTCATCAATCACTTCCAGCTACATCTGCAAGTTGAGCAAAAGTAATAGACTCTTAAAGGTCAACATATTGGTTGGTGTAAACATGCCCAGTTCACTTGCTAACAACATGCTTTATGTTTCACCAAACTATGGAATTGCTTTCTTTAAATGAGAGATTTTTGGAGGTCATCTATCCCACCATTTTCATTCATATATGTTTACAAAGTAGGCTGTTTGTGCCATAGTTTTTGTAATGCTCCCAGGAAAAAATAGGAAGGCTTCCTCAATTCTTATATACAAAATTTTCTTCTGCTCCCTGTGAAGGATATGAAGATTCAGTAAAAATCTATTTAAAATGATCCATGAAATAAGTCTATTTGAATGCTAAGGCCAGAGTCAAGTGACTTTAATAATATTTGAATCTTCAGCCTTTTTTTTCTGAGTAGCAATCAACTATTCAGCATAACTGCAGATAGTTAGTCTCACTTATCTAGAAATTGCCAACTTTTTTTTCCCTTGCATTTCACACCTATATCATGAAGTATAATTGCTCCTGTGAACAGTTAAATAACTACTGAAATTGATCTAAATTTCTCTCAAAGGGAAACAATTTTTCATTTCATGTCACCATGTCTTCAGAATTCCTCTAAATCAGGATGGATATTTAAATATTTTCTATTCTTTTGAAAGCACGCTGAGATATGAGTGCTATAGAAATGCAAAACAACCTTAGTTCTCTGTTGAGTTTCTCAGGGACTGACTTTCTGCTTCAGCAGTTGTAAATTATGGCACAAATTACAAGAGTTTTGATATTTCTTTATACTGAAGACATAGATTGTTTGGTATATTTGCAATATACATGTTTATTCCATCTGCTTTCAGATGACCTCTCAATAATAAAGAGTATATGGCTGTATATTCAAGAAAGAGCACATTGTTTTCTGTATTTGCATTTTGTGCAGCTTTATTTTGTAAAACATACATTTTTCAATTGGTCATTTGTCTGTGATGCAAAGAAGATCCTTGTCATTGAAGAAAAGAGTGAAGTATGTTTGTTGAAGCAAGGTAACAGTTTTCTATTGCAATTATGATGGTTTGTGTTGGTTCTCACTGTCCTTTGATCAAGTTTGGTTTACTTTCTATTAGTCACTCTTTTTACAGTGGCTTCTGTAATGCCTTGTCATACATCTGCAGTTTGATTTAGTAAAATGCCAAGTCTTGTAAAGAAACTGTTGTCACATTATGAAGCTTTCAATGCTAACATTGCCTGACCTCAACATATAATGTGCTTATGCACTTGATTTGCATGGGCTCTGATTAGTCACTGTTTACACAACTCCTTTTATTAAAATGTTAACACATTCCATCTGTTGGAAGAAGCAGCTTTTTCTTCTCAGTACATGTCATGGCAGTAAGGCTGCCTAGTGAGGGAAAAGTGGTTTCCACAGCCACCTACCCCGGCTCTTCCTAGGTGGCTCGAGGCAGGTGAGAACCCATTCATTCTCAGCTGAGGGCTCATGCAAGTGGCCTATGTGGAGTGTTTGGGTGTTGCCGGAGCTCACACAGCAGTTCTTGGTCTGGCTTGGGGAGAAGAAGTGAGCTCAGAGCTATCCTGCCTGTGCCAATGTGGCAAGGCTGCTGTAGAACCAGGCGTATCAAACAGGGGTGGGCATTGTGCTTTGTGGCAAGTGTGCCACTTACATGTACAGACTTTGGGAGTAGAAGCTAGAGGAATGAAAAAAAAAAAAGGACCCAGATAATTTTATGAGCTTCAATATCTGGTTGTGGTGGTTCTGATCCTTTTCCTGTGTGCCAGTAATGCACATGCACCTTCCTGTGACTATATGCTTCAAGGGTGGGCATGATGAAAAATAGTTTCCTGTGTCTTCATTCCAGTATAAGATTTCCACTGGTGTAAGTTCTTGATTCAATAAGGCAAGAGCATAGAGGAGGGCATGCGCCCTGATCCACAGTTAACCTGCACCAAGGTTTACAAGCTATTCATGGTAATATTAGGGATCTACATGTATAAGACTTCTGCCAGAATTTCTGTCCATTTTTTGCAATGTGAGAGGAGGAAGGGTTTTGGGGTTGAGCGTGTTCATGGTACCAAATGCCCAGGAGGTTTTTCAGTACTATAAATATTATCTTACTCTGCCTGCTGTCTTTTAGGGCTGGTCTGTATCATGTTGTGCGCATAAGATGCCTTTACATAAGTGATGCTGGATGCCATTGCAAGGAAGGTGTTTAAGCTAACCGCTCAGCATGCAGAAATCATGCATCACCACTCCTTGCACATCTGAGAATCCCTAGGGAATATGTGCAGTGTGGGCAAACTTAGTGATCCAGGGCCCCTTGTGGAGAAAGTAGGTTTGCAGGGAGCTGGTGTTGAATATGTTATGATGGCCTTGAGGATCTCCTTGAGAGGCAGAATGAACAATGGTTGACACCGTAACCCTGTTGTTCTGCATGCTTGGCTTTCCACAGGGATCTTCCTAACAAGAAAAAACCCCACAGAATTTTTTCAGTATCTCTGAAAGTTGCAGAAGTGATGAAGGCAGGCAGTGTCCAGAGCAATGCTATGGTCTGGCTTTGCTGTGAGTGTTTTGGTGGCTGAGTGATCCATTGAGAAGTATTTTTGAACTGAACAGTAGTGTGCATCTGTATCTTCAATATCTGTTATAGATTGGCTGCTTAAGGCATTGCAAATATGACCTGTGCCCACAAAAAATCCCAGAGAATCCAAAGAGGAAGCAGGATTGCTCTACTAAGGCTGTAAGTACAAGCTGTGGGACCTAAGGTAAGAGCAGTAATACAAACAGCTAAGCTTCTAGTGATTTGTAGCAACATCTAATCCTATGATATGACTGGGCAGATCTCAACTCCAGTCTGTCAGAAAACAAACCTTCTAAACAAACGTCAGGGTGAGGCAGATTCATCCTAGAATGGCTGCTGCTACAATGCTGCTCTGTTATGCAATGTTGTCAGTGGGGCTGTTGCTGCTTTTTGTGTCTTTCATATTTTGTGTGCATATAGTATCAAAAGTTTTCAAAAATATTGATTATAGATACCCCACACCCATATCACATTGTGGCGACATATGGTTATTTTCCTCCCATCAAAATAATTTTTCTTTTTCCTTTTTTTCTCTTTTCTGATTTTTCTTTTGTGCATATGTGTGTTTGGGGTTTTAAAAATCTTATTCCTTGAATACATAATTGGGTTTGTGTCATCCTTTGGAAAATATAAGGATTGAAAGTACAAAGTAGTTCTGCAGGCTTTACTGTATTTGCAACATCAAATCACAATGTCATAGGCTCCTTGATAAAGAGATAAATTCTTCAAGGAGTATGCAAACCTTACTCTTGATATTAAAAATAAGATGGTATAATACCATATTTTTTATTTCTGGTTGATTTATAAAATGTAATCTGTAGCATTCAGTCTATAACTTAGGATTTAGCCGACTTTTCTGTCTGAGGATAATTTTTAACTGAATATTTTAATTAAGAAAGAATATTAACAACATTTAGAATTAAGCAAGTTTCAGACATACAGGGTTTTTTAGACAGAAGACAAGATTAGTAAAATAAACTGCAGAAAAGTAATGGTGGCAATTTGTAGGGCCTGATACATTAATGACAAAACATACTCTGGTCTTTGTTTCAACCCAAGGGTTTCAACAAAATATTAGTTAGCTGGTTTGTGGAAATGAAATTAAATAAGATTATGCATGAGTGAAATGATACTACCTTAAAATAACTTGTTTTCACTATTCATCAATGTAAATGTTACAGAATAGTAACTATCTTACTAATCAGTAACTTCTTACTAATCAAAACATAACTTGGTTCTGTTTTAGAGATAGTTTCTAAGGTAGACAGATGACTGTGATTTGTTCCAACTTTTGTAATTGTGAAAGTTTGCTTATTTTGGTTGGTTAGTCATAACTCAAGAGAAATTTCATCTGGACATGCTGAGGAAATCTTTTGTTTTCTTTTGTTTTATTTTATTCTTTTTATGATAAAATTAAAGTTTCTTCTGTCACCACCCACCTTCCTAAATGAAGACATTTGCATGCCTGTAACACCATGCTGAAACACAGGTCAAAGATTCCTAACACATTCTGAAACCCTGGGCTCTTCTGAGGACACAAATCACTTCAACCTTTAGAAAAAGTGTCAGAGAAAAAGCTTGATTGTGTGCTGTCTTCTCTTTGCTTTCCTGGTATTCACATGCATCCTACCTCCCTTTTACAGTGATCCAGCATGTATGTACTTCTGAAGCCAAAGTACATGGTCAGATCTCAGTGAAACAGCTTGAGCCTGTACATTACCCACTAGGAATGTAGCACTGAGGCAACACAGGCGAAGTTCAGTTTTGCTTGTTCAGCTTCTGACATTATCCCTGGCCATTGTGTGTATCTTGCCTCATTTCATAGTGTAGCTATGTTATAGAGTGGTCTATGCAATCCTCAAGAACATTCACTAGCTGTGCATTCAAGAAGCTGAATTTTTATGTCAAGAGTTGCAATCAGTTCCTCTCATTGGTTTCTCTCATGATAAATGCTAAGGGTAAATCTTGATTTAGCACCTTCTAGATGTAAATAAGTGCTTCTACTGCCTTTTGGACCTTTAAATCATGTGGATAGCTACAGATAGAGATTATTAACCCTATTATTTGGTGGATGAAGATGCAGTTTACTGCCCCTTTTTAGCAACATTTATAAACCTCTCCAAGTTGGAAATGTTTATTCAAATAGCACAAATAAAGAAAAACTATAAAGATGAGTTATTAAAATAAGAAAGATTATATTTTCAGGAGACACAAGATTAATATATTTCTTGGAATGGAAGAGAGCAAGATAACCTGGGTAGAGGAGTATTTAATTAAAACTAAAATGTTTTATGGAAAATTGAATTATTTATTTCTTAACATGCAGTGAAGCTTAAAGGTCAAATGCTGGATTCGCTCTGGGTTTAAAAAAAAAAAAAAACATTTTAGTATCTCAATTCAGTCAAGAATGGAAACTATCTTGGTGGTGTAGCAGGATGGAGATGGACTTCCTAATACAGCTGCCAATAACACAGTTCACAACAAGGGAGATGAATCAGCAGGTCTCTTTTGCCACATCATGCAGTTAAAACTGAACTCTTTTCACTTTGGCTTGTCAGACATTATTGTCAAAGTTCTAGTGGCTTTTGGGAAATCTTTGTGTAGTAAAAGATATTGGACAGGTAACAAAAACTCAGAAATGAGTTTTACTAAGACAAGGGATTTACTAGCACAGAAACACTGTAAGTAAAATACTCCTTTATTTTGGTTTTCCTCAGATAATTTTATAGATGCCTGAGCAAGTGCTGATAAATGAAGTAAACATATTTCAAAGAAATTAAAGCCAAATCCATCAACGTTTAGTGATAGAAGTGGTCCCACTGATATCTGACATCCGTTGTGTGAGTAAGCACTTCATGTTCAAGTATATTAGCTCACAGAGTGCTGATGGACTGAGCCCCATTGAATATAAAATAAGCACACTTCATTTATACTTTGCTGTTGAAATCTCTTTTCCCATTAAAGCTAAGTACAATAGATTAGCATAAATTAAAAAATATTTTGGAAGATAAAATTTTGGGATACTGACAAATATTTAAGATCTATATTTATTTAAAGACTTACTGTCTGAACACAAGCAGTCTGCTACTTCTGCTTTTTCAACATTTAGTGTCAAATCCTACCATGGTTGGCTTTTTTGTGTAATGCACATGGTCTTAGTAGTGTTACATCTCTGATTCTCTTTTTCTCACCCTTTTCAAGAGTGATTCATTCCGTAGATTAAAATGGGATTAACCTCTTTTTGGAAGTGTCTGTGTTTCCTAGAGACACCAACAATCATGTTAAAGTAGCTATTGGTTGCTGGGATGAACATCAGTGATAGACTCAGGCATGTTTTCTACTTCTTGCTGTCAAATTAATATATCAGTAATGGCCTTACACTCCAGAAACCAATCTGTTTTGGGGGAATTTGTAGACCTGTTAGCATCATTGCCTTTTCCTAGCATGTGAAGACCTTGAAGGTCCATGTTGTTCCAGAGGCAGTGCTGGAATCCTGGGTGGACATGTACAATTAACTTTTATTAATGCTTATTAATGTGCATAATTAAATTTTATGAAGGCATGCTATGTGTGTGACAGTAAGTTAAGAAAATCTAAAATAACTCCACTGCCTTCTTGCTGACTACTTGATTGATGGTTTTCTGCAAAATGCTTATTGTTGTGACTTGTACTCTGAGAATGTAATATTTTCTCATCACCTTCAGCTGGCACTCTTGCTAGAGCCCAGAATTATAAAGGAAGCACTTTAGTGTTTTCTCTTTTCAAAGTGGTCTTTTGGGGCCAAAACACAAGAACAGGAGAAAACAGTTTGGTTAGAAAAGTCAAGATGAGAATGTACACAGTCCAAGTCTTGGATTCAAGGCATTCTTACTTAAGTTCTGCATGTACACATTTACATGACTGGAACATATCTTGACACAATTTGTCCTGCCTTCCCTCCAGGCATTAATTTCTCTTTGGTTTACAATACTCTTGAGTGTGACTCTAGATGATACCCCATGCTTCCTGTACCGTTTCCTTCACTGATTTAATCTTAAACTATGAATTTTTCAGAGTAGGGACTATCTTTCTGTTATGTGTATTCCCTATACTCGGTACAAGGGATACTTGAACTTTGTGCCATATTCCCAGCCAATACTTGAAAGCAGAATGCTCTTAATGAATCTCTAAGCTCCATTAAAAATAGAATTGTGAATAATGTCAAATCATTTGGCAATTTCTCTATGAATGAATTAAGAGGAATTCATCTACTTCTCAAAATATGCTAATGAATAACAAAACATGCTGATAACTTGGAAATTACTAAAGCGGTACAAATGCTGAAATGATACACTCTTTACTCATCAGCACAAAAAATTTTAGAAGTTATGTCGCTTCAGGGCTGAATGTGCTACCATTACCTGGGATGTGTCCCAGCCTACTCCAACTGTGTGCCCTGCAATGCCAACACACTGGGAGCACTGCAGGACACAACTGGGCAGCTAGAAAGTGTTATGAGTCTGGAGAATGTCTTCACAGTGAAACAGTAATAGCTGAAAAGGCAAGGTACTGTGATTAAGGTGTAGCTAAGGGCTAGAAAAATATATTTAAACCCGATGTCCTATTCAAATTCTTAGCTTTAAAAAAAATGAACCCATGACCTGAAGCAATTATGAATTGCTAAGAACAAAGACACCTCTATATAATCCAGTTTTTTCCTTTGTAATGAAGCAAATACCTCATCATTTTTTTTGAAGAAATATTTTCCCTGATTTATATTTTAGTTATGCACGGCAAAAATAAAACAAGAACACAAGACACAAATAATATAGTAGCACAATACTGATAATTGAGATGCAAAGCAAAAGTCAGAGTTTCTATTTCATTGCACAGAATCAGGGGGCTGAAGGTCTGTAAAACCTGAATATGTGTGTTAGAGAAAAATTCTGAGACTAACAATACATAATTTTTCATAGGAACTAAGTTCTAACCGTCTATTGGAATGTCAGGTAGCATATGCAGGAGACACTTCTGTCCCTACTGCAAGAAAAAATACGTGTTTACTGACTGTTAAATTTCAGTGCAAATATCTATGCTAAAACTAAGCAAAACATTCTAAAATCACCTGCTTAAACCAAGTAATAAATATGTAACTTCTTCAATTCAAATATTCATTTTCTGCCCCAACTGATGAAGATGAGATTGCAAGAACAACCTTTGTTGAGGGAAACAACCTGATAGATCGTTGAGCCAGTGCATTGAAAAACTGTATGTACATAGTCAAACAGAACTAACAGAACTTTCACACACTTTATTCAAAGTGTCATGCTTCATTTTCATGTAAGGAATATCCTACTACAATACACTTCAGAGATGTGTATTACAGGTGAGTGATTATTGATTGTTGCACATTGACTACATCATAAATTCCAGAATGCAAAGTTTTCTTTGATTATTTGAGGTGGGAGTGTAAAGACAATCATTTGTGTAGTTGCTCAGGAAATACTTCAAAGAACAGTTTCTGTACTAATTACATGGCTATTTAAGAATAACATCCAATGTATACTCATTTCTGACAATCTGATTGTTAATTATGCTAACAATTTTCCACATGATATTGTACATAAAATGTTTCTTGTGTTTACTAAAATAGAAATTACTCTTCCGTTTATTATGGCTGCACTCATTTAAATTTGAACAGGCTGCTTCTCTACAGGAGAATTGTAACAATGGATTTATCTTTTATTATGTTTTCATGCATTCGCTGTTCTTAATTCCTCATTTCCACTCTTTTTTTTTCCTTTTCAAAGAAGATACTAAGAAATGCATTTCATGTAGTACAGAGGAATGTTCATTCTGCTGCTGAAGATCAGGAATTCTGAAGAAGTATTCCACTTCCGAATACAAGGCATGAGACTCAAAGATTGTTACCTTTCTCCTTTCCTGATCTCCATCTTTTCCTTTGCTCTGCTTCCCTAAATACCTTCCTTCCTTCTGCTTCACAGCACCTATATTCTCTCTCACCCATTCATTCCACAGCTGCAACCACTATGGGTGAGGAGGATTATTTTACTCTTGGGACTGAGGAAGCATGTGAGAATATCCCACCTCAGAGGGGTGACTGGATCATCTTCCTCTTTCAGTATTACTGCTTCTACCTTTTAGTATAAGAAAGTTGTCTAGCTTTTCAGGAAGTAACACAGCTGAATGCTAGTTTGAGGTTCTTTAGGAAATAGCTTAGTTTTCAAACTGTAATAACTTCTCTTGCAGTTCCCATACAGATCCAGAGGTGGAGGAATGATTGTCTCAGTGCTTCACAAAGCTGAAAACATCTTTTGTGTTACACAGTATGGAGACAGACTAGGATAACAGATTCCAGTAATGATTTTATCAGTGCCTGAATTTCAAGGAAATCTGGCCTCGTACATCTTGAGGTTAAAGGTCCATAAGGGTCTCTTATGCCAGGCAAGATCTACAAGGCAGCAATCCAAAAAGCAATGTTTGCTTTTATTAATGAGATTTAAATGACATTGGAGCCTTTCCCTATAGCTTATTGACAATAGTGTGTTTTATTATCTGAGTCCTCATCAAAGACAAGATGCAGTGAGGTGGGAGTTCATCTGGGCCACAGATTATACAATTAAAAAAATCTTCCCAGGCAAAGCAAAGTCAACCTGTCCTCTCCTCAACTGCACATGTTACTTCTCCAGCAGAAAATAACACTTTCTGTGTCTGCATAACAGATTCAGATATGTACAACCCAATATTTCAAAGGTAGAACATACCTACAGAAAAGTAGGAATCAGGGCAACATTTAAATTATGAAATTATTAAATATATGAAATAATGAAATTGAAAATAATGGCCTCAGACAATACACAGGGTTTGGGTTTTTTTGTCTCTCTGAATTTTACAAATATCTTTTTTTTTCTGTTTTTTAATCAGTATCTTAAATATTGACTGAACCTAAAGGCAAAACTTATCCATAAATTGCCGTTATTCTTTAGACACATACCTGAATGTTTGAAGTACATGCTCAAACGTCAAATGTATAGCTTATATTTTAACTTCCCTGTAAGTTATATTGTAGGAATACCAGTCTTATGTATTTATATTATTCCTACAGTATCTGTGCCCTTCATAACCTATAATGTATTTAGCCTCTTTATGGTAAGGAATTATTATTAATATTACTTTATATATAGAAGTGTCAGTAGTACTAGCAGCAGTGGTGGTAACAGTAGTAGTAGTACTGTACTAACAGTATTGTATAGTAGACCGCAATTATTGTACAGTACATTGCATATTATAGTAGTACTGGTATTTTGTATGTAGCTGGGCAGACATGTAGTAAAGACCAGAATTCTGTACATATTGAAATATGTACTGAAGTAAGTAGGTGTCTCGAGGGCTTTTCAAATTGGAAATTATTTGACATTTTGAGTATTTTCCTATTTGCATCTTTAACCATCTATATAGCTTTACTCTTTCCACAACAAATGCTCAGAAGGCTTTCTTTACATTGCATTCAAATGTTTTGAACAGCTCTAGCAGCTGCATAATTTTGCTCCAAATTCCAGATGAAAAAGGCAAACCCATGGGCAAACTCAGCAGAAAATTTTTCAGATTGTGCAACTATTTACAAATTATTCAATGTTCTTAACTTAAGAGCATAATGTTGATTGGATGCTGACTGTATGTATGCAGTCATGACACTCAAATGCAGTACAAAATTTTCTTTACCTGAGTTCAGTCCTTGAGGTGGTAAAGCCTACAGGGTCTCTAAACATACCCTTGTATGTATTAAAAATGTAATGTAAGTTCCTTTCAGCATGCAATGCCCACTCTATTTTTTGCTAGTTTTGTGACCTCATTACATTTGTCTACTATTAAGAAACAAGAGGGATAACAGTCCATACACTTGGATGTTTGTGGTGATCAGGTACGTACCACAAACATTTCCACAGCTCGGAAAGACAGTCTCGTTCTCACCGTGGCTTTGTGCTTCTTAATTAAAACAGTGAAACAATGTAATAACTCACCTGAATACATTCTTTCATCAATCTCAGAATCTTTTAGAAATATCAGTTATTGAAACCTAATAATACCTGAAATGGTAGGGTTTTGTAAGGGGAGACAAGAAGTAGAAATGTCACAGTAAAATATAATTTATACGGGATTTTTTGTTAGATTTTAAATGCACGACTTGAATATATTTGTTTAATATTACACCATCATATATTAAGGTCTATATTCCTGCTATTATGCATACAACAATATTGCATAAATAATAATTTAATATCTGATTTATTTGTTTAGAAGCTTAGAAGTGGATGACAACTGAAATATAGATTTCTTCAAATATCCACCAGTAAGCAAAATCATGATTTTCTGCAGCTGACTGCACTTCTGGGAGCCATAGTATGAAGTAGGTAAATTAGAGAAGAGATAGTTTGGTTCCAAGATTGTCCCACACCTGCAAAATGGCACTATCTAAGTGCTTACTGCATGATTTATGAGATAAGAAATTATGCCCTCCAGGATCTCTTTAGATGGTTATATGCTTGTTAGAAGATCAGACAGGGAAGCACTGCAGCATCCCTACATTTCTAGATTAGGATAGAGGTTAGTTCAAGAATAGTTATAGTGGTGCTCAAAGTAGTTGAGCTTCATCTCAGTCCTTACCTCTGAAACTGCTGGGTTCTCGTTATTTTCTAGACTCCCACTAACTGTCCTTACTGATTTCCAGTGAAATAAAACATACCTCCAAATAATACTGCTTAAGCAATTTGCAGCCTTCTCTTTAATTATTTTTACATGTTTCTCAAATTAAACTATCTCAAGCTTGCAGAATTTCATTGAGATATACTTCAGCCTTTTAGCAAAGGGACCTTAGAAATACTTTTCATAAAATTTCTATATCTCTATAGCTGAAGTTGAAAGAACAAAACAAAAGGTTAGGATTTACATAACTGTGATGAAGATGCTTTGAGGATGTTATGTAGAGCCTTCATTCCCCAATACTTTATGAGCATTTAAGATGTTTAAGAGGGAAAATATTTGGTGAAAGTCAAAACAAGAACACAGAGCTAGTCAAAGAGACTTTGGCACTGGAAGCAATATTGGGCACTGCCTGAAAAGAAAGGCCTCTTTTCTTCTCTATAAAAGCAGCCCTGGATTGAATAGAGGCAGACTATTTCCCAAAATGGTGTGCACGCTACATGCTGTCTCTGTCTTCTTCCAAAGACTGACATGAGCCTGGGGGAAGGAATGAAATGGAGGTCCTGTTTAGCCAGACACCAGCGTGAACCAGTTTCCTTCCCACCCTTCAACAGCAGGGGCTAGCAGTGTAGCTGGTCTGTGAGTATCAGCAGAGTTGTACCTTCTACACAGCCAGCTGCTGTACACTTGCTAAGGGGCTTTTACAAGGCTCAGTTTAGCTCCGAATTAATATTGATAAACAACTGCAGGAAATGCTGGTCTGCCAAAATGAAACATCTACATGTATCTTTCCAGGTGGCAGTCATATGTAATAGCGAGGCCCTTTTTAAACACTAGGACACTAAGTAGGTAGAAATAGTTTATTTTTTCTGTTGAAGTGATCTTTGAAGTGAGTTCCCATATATGTAACACATCTACCAACAGTGTTGCTCCCACAGTGGAATGAAAATGGTAGTGAAGGGGAATATTTTTCACAGCATACTCCAAGTCAGCCCACTCTGACATGGCAGCAAGAGCAGGAAGTGATTTGAGAGTGAAGCTGTCTCAGACTTCAGATTTTGAAGTGTATGAGAAAATCCCTTCTTTGAGTCTTACCACTGTCTATTCATCTTTCTGAGCTATGTTTTTCTGGGATACTGTGAATTCAGTTTGGTATTCTGTAAGGTGTGTTAAACTCTAAGGTTTACTGTGGTAGTATATTTATAGATATGCTATAGATTTCATTTTAACACTGGTGTACTAAGACATTTGTTTTAAATGTTTCCTTGAAAAGTCCCAGGGAACCATAATCATGGAACAAGACACTAATAAAAGTTAAATCTTCTAACTACATCGTCTTTCTCTTGGAATAAGATACTGAACAAATGCTTTTTGTCTTTGATGATATACATTTCATATTCAGAATTCACTGAGTTTCATTTATTATCCCAGTGACTGCTGTTCCAATGTGAAAATTAAAAAAAAAACAAAACCAACAACAAATCTTTCTAATCAAATAAGTAAAAATCACCAAACTGTTAATACAAATAAGATCTTTTTCAAAAGATTACACTATAGTAGTCATGCATTTGAACTTTCCTGGCTAGTCTGCAAGGAATGTGACAGTGACTCATACTCACATTCACATGTACTGAAAGCTAAATTTTGTCCCTTATCATCCTTCTCAACAAACTCAACCATTTCCTGCCACCTCTCTTACACTCTGCTTGATAACAAAAACTCCCTTCCCCTATTTCCAAAAACATGCCCATTTACACACCTCTTGTGTCAGCTGTGATCACAAATTCTGCATAGTAAACAGAATTTATCACGTCAGCAGTTTGAGTTCTCCCTCTCCTCTCCCAGCTTTCCCACCTATCCTGTCTCTGCATCAATTTTATCCTATATTTGATGCATCTTCAGCAGCAACCTGTTCTCCCTAGACCTCGTCTGCCAGGCAGGCAACAACATAAAGAAAGAACGAACGACAGCCTTTGCTTCTCCCAATACAAAAGCAAAATGTAAGGCTACCCAGAACTTGTAGACATATTTTTCTCCTCTCCACAGTACACTAACAAAAAGGTCTATCTACTTTCGTCCCTGTTCTTTTGGGCAGCTTTTATCCACAGAGGCAGGACAGTAGAGAGGGGGGCCAGCTAGATGGGTAAGATGTGTTGTGCTGGCAGGGACAGACAGGACAACTGTTTAGGAAGGAATTAATATGCCCGTCAATTCTGAGTGAGTTCTGACTTCTTTTCCACTGCTTAGGTCTTTCTAGAATCACAGAGCATTTTATATTATGAAAAGTTAGTCAGCTAAACAGTATAAGCATTAAATCATAGATAAAATTTGTCAAGTTCAGTTCCATTTAGATAAGTAAGTAAGCATCAAATATGGATCACAATATACAATAAATTATAAAAGCAAAGTAAACACTTTAAATCTCCACAATTCATTCAGCAGAAGAATTAAGGATTCATTAATGGCAGCGAATTGCTTTTTAATAAAATCTATCAACAGAACATGAAAAAATCCCCTGTGGTTGTCATGGTATTTAATATAAAATACATGGTAAGATAAATGGCTGAGTTTTAATGAATTGGTCCCACACTGTAAAGCCAGATATTGAGGCTCTAAAGCCATGTAGCACACACAGCAAATTGTCTGGATCTAGGACTTTGCTACTGGAATTATAATTAGCTTCTCTGCAACTCCATCTGTAGGATGATTCTTTGTCAGAGCATGAAGAGATTCTGTTGTAGCAGCAAAGAAAATTCAAAAATAACAGTAAGGAAGAATGACAATCACAATATGGAAATCTCTTCACACAAAAAAAAAAATCAAACTAAACCAGTTGCTAATCCTTAAGAAAAGTCTTAAAATATAACATGCATAACAGCTCAAAAAGTAAAAAACAGAACTAGAAGACAGTTATTTTTTTGGGGGCAAAAAAAAGTATCAGACTCTTCCTAGAAGTCCAGTGGAAATTTCTTCCTGACTCCCCTGGAATACAGTGAACTGTCACTGTGACAAGCAGCAAACTAACCCATCAGTAACTGGGAAGTCAACCCTGTTTCTTACTGTTATGTTCTTTTAGTTGGTACTCCTAAGAATCTTGCTCAGGACTCTTGATTTAAGGGGGTAGGAAAGTTTATCTGCTCACTAAATCCTTTTGCCTATTTTATTTGCCTCTTCACTGCAATTGTAAATATTCCTTGCCATTACGTAAATTACATATCACTCATAAAGAAAACTATTAGAGCCACACAATGCTCTTTGCAGGGTGAATGATTGCATCCTGGCACAATAGGTATTTCTGAGTAAATATGAGCAAACACCAGTATCTTACAGGAATGGAGCTCTCAGATTGCCAATGCCACTGGGCACTAATTCTTCTTTGTCTGCAAAAGGCTTCAGGCATGTTTAAGAACAAATATGTACCTGAACAGATTTGGTTAGAAGGGATGTAAGAGGACTAAAATTTGGCCAAAGCCAGCTTCCTAATATAACTTTTGGGTAAATAAATGATGAAAACTTAAATATTTCCAGCTATAAGGGCACCATTTCATTAGAACTCTAAACAAATACTAAAAGACCATCTAAGCAGGAAAAGGTCAGAATCTGTAAGTAATGTAGATACAAATAGAGAACTTGGCAGAGAATCTGTTACTTGGTCTTTACTTCATTGAAGCGTGGATTGTTTTTTGTGTCAGGATTTAATTTTAAAATAAATACTTGTGCATCCCCATTTAGAAGTATTCCTGAGGATTCCTGTTGTCTCCTCATAAAGTTTGTCCAGGACCTGGACTGCAGCCCTAAGACAAGGCAGATGCACAGCCTTGCCCTCTGCTCCGTTGATCTGATCAATGATTTCTTCTCTCTGTGCACTGGGATGGGGCACCAAGCTCAATAGGATAAAAGTAATAGAAATATAAAAAAATAAAGGAACTGCAACACACATTGGTTTGGAGGGTCATTAACTGTAAAGTGCCCATATAAGTACTAGAATAAAAAAAAGACAGAATTAAGAGGATTCTAGTATCTGTTATAATACAAGAAAAATTGTGTGATAGTTAACATGGGGATTAAGATTTTGTGAAACTAGAAAGTACATAATTTGATTATATTTAACTGTCTGTTCATTTAGATTTCACAAAATATAAAGAAAAAACAGTACCCATATTCATTTTCAAGATCTGTCTTCAAAAAAAAAAAATCTTGAACACACAGAGAAAGCTGAAACAGCTAATAGCTTCCCTCTCACTCTTTTGTCTTTTCTTAGCAGAAATTTGATCATTCATTTTAACTTCTTCAACCAGCTTCCCCACGTAGCTCTCAGAGATCGGTGACAAGAAAAACTTTATAAAGGAAGAAACAATACACCATCTGGCATGTTTTCAGTATTTGTGTGTTTGAGACCTGCACCTAAATGTTCAGACATATCTTCATATACACATACTGTAATCAAACTAATTGCGAAGGGGTAACATCTACTTTGTTGTGGTTACCATGATCAGCTTTATATTGAGTTTACATTTACATTGTAAGGTTTTAGTAGCAGGAAGGCTACGTGGCTGGCTTCTGTGAGAAGCTGCTAGAAGCTTGCGCCATGTCCGATAGAGCCGATGCCAGCTGGCTCTGAGAGACACTTGTAACTGGACAAGGCTGAGACCATCAGTGACAGTTGTAGTGCCCCGGGGATAAAAGAGCTAAGAAGAGGGAAAAAAACCACCTGAAGCAATTGCAGTCAGAGAGAGGAGTAAGAATATGTACAAGGAACAATTCTGCAAAAACCAAGGTGTAGAACGAGGGGGAGCAGGTACTCCAGGTGCTGGAGCAGAGATTTCCCTGCAGCTTGTTATGAAGACCATGTTGATGCAGGTTGTTGCCCTGCAGCCATGGTTGATGATTGACCAANAAGGCTGAGACCATCAGTGACAGTTGTAGTGCCCCGGGGATAAAAGAGCTAAGAAGAGGGAAAAAAACCACCTGAAGCAATTGCAGTCAGAGAGAGGAGTAAGAATATGTACAAGGAACAATTCTGCAAAAACCAAGGTGTAGAACGAGGGGGAGCAGGTACTCCAGGTGCTGGAGCAGAGATTTCCCTGCAGCTTGTTATGAAGACCATGTTGATGCAGGTTGTTGCCCTGCAGCCATGGTTGATGATTGACCAAATACCTACCTGCAGCCCATGGAGGACTCCATGACAGAGCAGGTAGAAGTACCCAAAGGAGGCTGGGAAGCCCATGCTGGAGTAAGCTCCTGGAAGAACCAATGGCCCCTTGGGGGACGGTGCTGGAGCAGTTTTTTCCCAAAGGTCTGCACGCCATGGAAGAGACACACACTGGGAGAGTTAATGAAGAAATGAAGCCCCTGTGGGAAGGACTTATTTTGGAGAAGTTCGTAGAGGACTGTCTCCTGTGGGAGGGACCCCAGGCTGGAAAAGGGGAAGAGTGTGAGGAGTCCTTCCCCCGAGGAGGAAGAAGTGGCAGAGACAACATGTGATGAACTGATCAACCTCCGTTTGCTGTCCCCTGTGATGCTCAGGGAAAAGAGGTAGAGAAGTTGAGTCCTGGAAGAAGGGAGAGGTGGAGGGATGGATTTTAAGATTATGTTTTATTTCTCATTATCCTACTCTGATTTGATAGAATCGTAGAATATCCTGAGTTGGAAGGGACCCATTTCTCCAAGTCGTCTATTTTGCTTGTGACAGTAATTGGTAAGTGATCTCTCCCTGTCCTTTTCTCAAGCCACAAGCCTGAGGAGAGGAGTGACAGAGTGACTTTGGTGGGCATCTGGCCCGCAGCCAGGGTCAACCCATTACAAGATTCCATTACAGACAGGCAGAAAGTGTCATCCCATTACATTTGTCACACATGTTCTGATTCTGCTACAAGGGGACAGCTCTTGAAACCAAGGCTTCAATAAAATTATAAATTGGTCTACATTAAGACATATCTAGATTTTAAGCATAGGTTTCCACTACAGTTAATCATAATTTTTTAATGCGTCTTATAGGTAGAAGTTAACAGTACTATTTGATGACTACCTTAATTTATAGCTTATTCTTTCAGAAGACAGCCAAACACCTGTGGTGTAATAAAGTTTTGGGCCCACAACATGAATACCTGGTGTCAAAAAAAAAAAAGCTATAGCATTACTGCAGTAGAATTTAAATACTTAAATGAACAGATGTACTCTTGTAGGTAACAGTTTACATCAATGCTGTTACCTTTCTTGTTTGACAAAAAGTATTAAGAAGAAAATGTCTCTGTATTATACCTCATTTTGGATAGTCCTCGATTATTCTGTGATTTGAGTACAAGCTGAGGACATCATTAGTGAGGACTTGATGTTAAAGTAGTTAAACTAATATTAGCATTTTATTCTCAACAGTTGGCGTTTGCTGAGAACAATCATTTTATAGAACTTCTATTAAGTACTATGCTTGCTGTTATGAAATTCTCTATGGTTTAGACCATACTCTAGGCTGTATTTGACCTTTACTCTTTTTTTCCTCTGACCTTATTACTGAAACTGCCACTTTATATGTAGTTCATGGTCACTTTTAAAAAAAATTTTAAGGCCAGTCATAACTTTTTAATTCTTGAGCAATGAATTACCAAGTGTCTTTCCTTCATTCTGATTAAACTTTGTAAGGTTTGATTTAAACATTTTAGTCACAACCTTGTTTAGTCAGTAACTGTTAAAACAAATATGCACAACACTGTACCTACTGAAAACCTGAAAGTCTCTCTCAGCAGTCCTGACCTTGTCTTGCCAAAAGTGCTGTTAGTCACTTATGATTTAAGAAGAAAGAGTCCGGACAATAAAAGATTTTTTTAGTCTGTAATTTTCTGAAAATAAATGTTGTTTCAAAATCTTAAAAAAATATTTAATAAATTTTTAAACTGTGTCTGGCAAGGACTAGCGATAAAAACAACTATTTTTTCCATTGCTAAGTCATATTTTCATCTTTTTATTTTTATCAACAGCAAAAATAAGGAAGAAAATTCATGATTCAGCAAATATATTTACATGCCTAAGCTAAGTTGATGTGCCACTCTGTTGCAGTATATATTTGTCTCCCATCTGCTCTCTGTGAATTTTTTGTAGAGGAGCCATATGTTTCAGACCCTTTTTGAAGCATCCAGCTTATTTTTGGATGCTGAGATATCAGTTATCTCACTTAACGTGAACAAAAGAGACCTGGGCTCTGATGATTAGAATGTCTGTGAATATTAAGAAATTAACAGTTTATGACCTATGAAAAGAGATTTGCAAAACTTTTCCATCTCTGATAATGATTCTTAATTTGTAACCCAAAAATGACATAATATTATTTCATCACTGTGTATAATTTATGACCAGGACTATGATGTTTGCATTTCCTGGCTTGTGAGTTCCTCCTGATTTTAATTCCATGGTTCATGTTTCTCAACTCAATAAATAAATGGGGACATGCATTACTAATCTTTTTTAAGTGGAAACTTTGGAAAAGAGAGATGGGTCCAGGTTGAATCTTCTAACTTTGGAGTAAAATTTCACTCCATGTCTGTGTCATAAGTTTCCTTTTCTAGGTTTTATTTTTCCATATGCTTTTTATTACCTATATTTCTAAGTGTCTTTTACTCCTGTTTGGATGATTCTATACCTTTCCTCTAACGGAGAGTTAATTTAAGGGTTTTTTTCTTTGTTGCCTTCATTTACCTTCTATTTCCTCTTTCCTTCTAAGCTCTGTCTAGTGCTCTTGATATAAACCAATGTCCACTGTTCTAAATAAATACAGCAAGGGTTTTTCACTTTTCAGACGGTAAAACTGGTAGTCAGGTGCCCTGTAATTATATATAATTGCACCAGAGTATCTGTGAACAGCCATCTGAATGCAGTAGCAGAACTGTGACACACAACTGAATCTAGTCCTACTTGCTCAAATCTGTGAGTACCTCTGAATGAGAGTTCAGGACTTACCTCCCCACATTTTTATATCAGGATTTAAATGTTCTTTGAATATCATTCATCAAGAGTATTGTATCAACTGAAAACTACTATGATAAAATTTCTCCTACTTTCTTTTGACAATTTACACTGTGCTGCTATGGGTAAATCAAGCTTTGAAGACCCAGGCAGAACAAGAAATCAGGCTCTATTTTCTACTGGTTTTACTCAAGTGATTATGTATTTCATTTACTCTGTAGAAACTTCTGTGTATGTTGCTGAATTTTTTTTTCCCCAGAATCAATACATCTGTAATCAAGAAATATCTTTATACAATCCTAGCCTTTTGACTGAGGTTGTAGATTTATTTAGCTTTCGTTTGCACAGAAGGAAAGATCTACTGGCATAGAAACCTAAATCTAAAGGCCAGGACAAAGATGATAGATGAGTGAAGATGGTAGATACATAAATAAGTTTATTTAGAGAAAAAGTTTAAATAGCAAAAGAGAATGGAGGACATGACCTACAGGGCACCTACAGGAAGCAGAGATATAGAAAGGTTTCTAAAAGACATGTGAAAGAAATTATTAGACAGGCAGAAAGAGAGACACAGGTGAGATCAGTCACAGAAGCAAAGACAGAAAAAGATTTCAAACAAAAGACAGTGTAGAGGTCAAAGACAATGAAGATATATTGGACAAGTCTGAGGTTTTGCTAAAATGTCACTAAAGATTTTAACAAATGTAGTTCCCTTGGAATGCAAGGGAGAAATTGAGTATAAATAGATAGGGAAATCCAGGATGCAGCAGTAAGTGCTGTGTTTAATGAGCTTGAAGTAAAAGGGAGGAACAAGATAGGGCAATAAATGAGAAAAGCTAAGATAAAGGTGGGATATTTTTCAAAGAGCAAAGATTGCCCTTTTTGTACTGTGAAGTAAAAGATCTAGAAAGTATTGAAAAGTCATGTGGAAAATATGGGCTAGAATGGGGTAGAAGAGTTTCAGAGATGAAGAGATGTCACAAGAACAAGCCCACAGTTTGGGGAAGAGCTGGAAGAAAATACAAAGATCACCAGCAAGAAAGGAGCTGTATTTCAGGAAGAAAAGAAAAATGTGAGAAGAGTGTCATGCTACATTTCAACAATGTCATCTTGCAAGAAACTGGCAGGATCCTATATGGGGAAGAGGAAAAGAGAGAGGGAAGGAGAGAGGGAGTGAGAGGAAGAAAGCAAGACGGAGAGAGAAGACAGAGGAGGATTTGAAGTCTAAGCCAATGGTAGGAAAAAGCAGATGGGACTATGATTTAAAGTAGTTGGGAAATAGTTATTTAGCTGACAGATGATAGAACTGAACAGAAAAAGCAGGTTTGTAGTGAAGAGAGACTGACTGCACAAGTACTTTAGAAAATATTCCACTGCGTGGGCGAAAGTGCAAAATATACACTGTCAAAGACATAAGAAAATGGTAGTGGCTAACAGAAGTGGTGAAGAACAAAAGAGGAAATAAAGGAAATTAGAAAGAGTCTAAACTCAAATGTAAGCTCAAAGCTCAGCAGAGATTGTGAGACAATGGTATTTCACGACAGAAAAAAAACAAAAGGTTTTTTGAATGGAAAAAAAAGTAGTTCTCAGTAACAGCCACAAGCCAGTGGGAAGGCAGTGTCATGGGACTTTGGACATTTTTGAAATTTTAGAACAGGACTTTTGGATCACATCTGGAAATTGTAACCCTCTGGTACAATGATCCCTCTGCAAAAATGTATTATTCTTCTATATGAAATACACATTATTTTCTTTAATCTTTTCAAAATTTCAAAAAAATTTGCTTGTTCCCTAAAAAAAAAGTGTAAAAATTTCTATGACATTCTTCAAACGGATGGTCCTTTTATCCAGTTATTGCCTCAAGCTTATAAGAAAGCTCAATATATAAGGAGGTTGACCGTCTACATTCTTTCTTTCAGCTCCTCATTGCTGTGAGCTTTTCTATGCCATTGTTCTTTCTGTGCAGATATGTGTAACTGAATTTGCCCAAGTTATTTTGCCATGTTTAGCTTTCCTCTTCTCTATTTGAATTCCTTGGATAATTTATTAGCTATTTCCAAAACGGGTTATGCCACAGCACTCTCATTTTCTTTATTCAACTCACCTCTGAAAAGCACTGATAATTTTCTCCTCTCTTTTTAGAACAGCAAGTGATGAGTCTTCCATTATTCTGACTTCGACACAGGTATTTCGAATATCCACTTGCAGAAATTATCACCAGCTCTGCAGCCATTTTTCCCCTGATGAAATGCAAAGCTGTAACACCAATAGTGCCAGTTTACCTTACGTTTCACCCTGACCTCATATTGACTTAATAGAATCTTTACCTCTGTAAGCAGAGTCAGTCAGTGCCACAGAGGCAGCCCATGTTTTCAAAATGGTAGAAAAACGAGCAAATTCCATTGCTCTGATATAATTCATTTTCAAAAAGCTTTGTGGCTTCTAATGACAGATCCCATACACTGTAAAACAGAGCACTACAAAACACACATAAGATTTGAACATTTTAAATAGACCAAAATTAGGGAAAATCTGCATATTCAAACTAGAATAACTATACTATAAATTACACATAACCTTGCATTTCAACAGTGACCTTGGTCCTAATCAAGAATTTAGGGGGAAAAAAAAAACTCTGGAGAGGTTTTTAAATGCATGCCTCATCAAGTTATCATAATTAAATCATCATTTTCATCAAGCAGTAAAATGTGACCAAATTACCATGCAAAACTATTAATCATGGCACATATACATTTCGATAGCAAACAGTTTAGGGTGCATTTATAAAAGTCTTCCTAAGATAATCATGAGCTAAATTTATGTTAATGTTGTGCCAGTGGAGGAGGAGCTAAAGGTATTGTAGAAAGTTTATTATTAAAAATATTAGTTCCCCACACCTGAAAATTATTGATATGGATAAAGGATTCAGTTTGATATCTGTTTCCAGGATTGCTGCATCAGTGATTAGTAGATTGAAAAAGTTCAACATGTTCTCTATGTGCCTGATTTTAGGTGTGCTAAAAGTTATCTTCAAAGACAGCAAAAAATCATTACCCATGAGTAAGCACTCTCTAAAATTTACACACACTTGAAATGGTTCACTTCCTTTCTTATAGAAATCAGAGGTGCATTAATGCACAGCATCTGAATGTGCATGCATAGCATGCCCCATGTAAAGTTATCTTTTTTAATTACACAAACATTTATACTTACAGAAAATTGAACCATGTAATGTAGAGAATATAACTGCGATCGCGTTACAACTCACACATTCTGCAACAAGGATGCAGTGTGCTAAGCAAAATTAATCTCTGGTGAAAAATGTTTTGACAAGAAAGGAGTCAAAATTATTACATTATTTGTTTTAACTTCATCACTCTAATTTTTTATTCCTATTTGTAGCAAACATCCTATATGATTTACCAGAGTGCAGTGCTGTGCTGTGTGGATATTCACCACGTTTTGTCATATTAGGTTCCGTGGATTTTATGGCAGTCATCCATGGTGAACAACCTCCTTTTGTAAACTTTGCTGATCCGACAATCAAAACATGACAATTAGATCTGCTTTTCTAAGAAAAATTAGTAGTGTAGCAAGCTCACCTTTCCATATTTCATGTTTCAGGGTGTATACATATATCTATCTTAACTCCACAGGATCCTTTTTTTAGCCATGCCTGCTAGGCACTTCCTTGCTTACATGCAAATACTTGAGGTGACCCTGCTTCAGCCCTGCTTTCTTGATTTTGTCTTCCTTTTCATCCACACAACCCTTGGACTTTTGCTCATCAAACCTATTCATCACTTCCCCCGCAAGGGTAATTCTATACGTCCTCCAGAATTCCTAGCTTAAAATTCTCCTTACCATGTCTGCCATCCTGATGGCAAAGAAACCTTTGTCATGCTTAGTGAGGTAGATCTCCCAAGCAGACCTTGGTCTTCAAATAGGGTCCCATGGTCTTAGAAAACAAAATCCTGCTGCCAGCTTCAGCTTGGCCACAGACTGTTGACACAACAATGCCCTCCTCCTTAAACTCTTTGCTCTCACCAGCAGGATTTTGGCAAACAGTAACTGTCTTCCTTACCCCTGACCATTGCCTTCAGACTTCTGCAGTCACGTTTTATACTTTCTGGGTTTCTCCTGGTAGTACCATTGGTGTCCATCCAAAAGAACAGCAGGGGGTTATAGTCAGAGGGTTAAACAGGACCCAGCAGTCTCCCTGCAACATCCCAAATCTGGGCTACCGGCAAGTGCAGATTTCTATAGACAATGGGTCAGGTTGGCATATCCATGCTATTTATCAGCACATTTCGTGACAGAGTTTCCATTCAAACTATGCTTTTTTCTCCACAATGCCTGGGTGTAGTTCAGGCAGTATAGGCAGTTCCCAGCAATCAGTATGGACAAATCCATATGTTTTTATCCCTCTGTGGGGCAGGGAAGGAGTTTAGTCACATCAAGCCATGTTGTGCCATGCTGCTTGTTCTGAGATCAGCCTCCTGAGGCTTGGTCCATTCTCTTTTCTATAATCAAACATGTAGGGGACAAGAACTGGCAAGACAGGTCCCTCAGAGAAGGTATGTTTAGTATCATGAAAGTAGATAAGAGAATGCTAGTGTCAAATAAGGGGAATATAGGAAGAGATGGACAAAGAAATAACCCAGGATATATTTGATTTATAAATCTTGATACAATGATAAAAAGAAACAAGTTTTATATAAGGGATTATAAAGTGTTATTTGGAATTGAACGGGTCATATACTGAACGAATGTGAACAGAGAATGACTCTTTGTTAGCAGACTGGTTTTAAAAAATGAAAAATGTTTTTCAAAGTAGTACAGAGCACAAAATAGCCAACACAATAATATAAAGCAAAGAAAGAAAGGTGTAAAGAGAGGTTTATAGAAATAAAGATAAAACCAAAGTGTGCACTCAAGATAGAAATGCGCTAAATAAGAAATTAAATTTGGATTTATGAACACTAATAAAGATGGGCATAAGCTTGTTAATAGTGGATTATTAAAGTTCATCCAGCTATCTGCATACTGATAAATGTGTGATAATATGAGCCTAACTGGAACTTTCGTAGAAAGTAACAATAAAAATATATTAATATCGTGGGATATAAATTGTTTTTAGAATAGACAGCCAGTGTAATGATGCTTTGGCAATTAAGACAGAGTGTGAGCATTATAACTGTGATATATGGGTAGGTAGATAATATTGCTGAAATAGCTCTCGTGTATTCTTTAGCTAAAAATTTTCAGAAGTCTTGAAGCTGAACAGAATGCTATGTGGTCAGTATTCAGAGAATAAAATCATGGACTCCTTAGGCAATCACAGGCTTATGGGCTGGATTTCTGAACATCTTAAAATGGAGTAGAATTTATTAAAGAACGTATCCCAGCTAGGGGACAACTTGTGCTATCCTTTTTATTTACTACTGTCTTTATAGGTGTTGGTGGGAGAGTTAATCCAACTAAATAGTTAGCTGCACTTGGACATGCCTTCATAAAACTACACAATCCCAGAGGCTGTAATTCAGTCCCACTTTTTTTCTTTCTTTCTTTTTTTTTTTTTGTCCCCAATTCAGACCCATGCTCTGGTTTTCCTGCTAGCATTACTTTTTTTTCAGTTGTCATTTCCGGTTGTGGCTTTCTTCAGATTCATATGGATAAGCATAACAGTATCAGTCAGGGCTATCTCAATGCATTAAGTTCTCCAAGCACCCAGAGATTGTGAAAATTTACAAAGAATTCAGAAGAAATCTGGGACATACAGCTAATCTACTAGAACATCCCTCCCATTGGAAAAGCAGAAATGTAGAATTTAAGAATGCATTTAACGTCAACCACAATACTTTAGTGCTGAGGATTTAGGCCACCTGCTTTCCAGTGAAGGTACCATGAATGGAAGGAGCTATCATGTGGAAACCTAAGACACTATAGTGCACAGTAAGACTTGGATAAAACCATACGTGTCTGTATTGGGTCTGGCAGAGATGGAGTTCATGTTTCCCACAGCAACCCCCTCAGTGCTGTGCTGTGTATTGGTAGCCAACAAGGTGTTGGTAACACATTGGGGTTTGGCTGACCCAAACTGATCAAAGGGATATTCCATACAGTATGTCATCTGCTCAGCCAAAATAAAACTTAAAGGAGGAGGAAGGGGGCATCCATCATTTATGACATTTGTCTTCCAGCAACCGCAACCATGTGTACTGAAGCCCAGCTTCATGGGAAGTGGCCAGACATCACCTTCTGGTACAAAATAAAGAATAAATCTCTTGGATTTTCTTTGTTTCCACATGCAATCTTTGGTTTTATTAAACTGCCTTTGTCTTGACCAATAAGGGTTTTTTTCCATCTTATTTTTCTCCCCTCCATGTCTTGCTGAAGAAAGGAGTGATAGAGCGGCTTGGTGGACACCTAGCATCCAGTCAAGGTCAACCCAACCCAGTGTCTTTAGATTTTAATACATTGTATTAAGTGAAGTCAATGAGTTACAAGAAAACACAAAATGCTGCATTACAAAAACGTAATCACATTTTCACTTATGGCTGAAAGACCTAGTATTTTAAGGAAATATTTCTGTCTTCTTTCAGGATTGACAGGGGAAAAGTTATTATCATGTGGAATTATTTCAAAGAAAGAAATAAAGAGAACCTAACAAGAAGTTTGGACAGATAAGAAATAAAATTTTGCTTTGGTTATACTGCCATTTTCATGATAGAAAGTTATCTTCATTGACTTAACTTGTTTTCCAAGAAAAAAAATACATACACTTCTTCTACAATATACTTCTAGTGGAAGATAGAAGTTTGATAGAAAGTTATACCATCAAATTAATAAAATTCTTTCAGTATATTATCTGATACTGAAGATCTATATCCTTCAGTAAAATTATGCTGTTAGCCTGCGCGTTCCAGTGGGAACTTGTCTAATCCATTGGTTATTTTAATATATATCTTATAAATCAAAGTCTAAGGTTTGATCAAAAAGAGTAAAAAATACCTCAAGAGTAGAACAGAAAGGACATTTTTAAATCCCAGATGCTTACTTTTTGAATTATGAAAGTTATTTATTAGCAGACTTATAATGAAAATTTAAACATGCTATCAAAGGCATAATTTGATTTTTGCATCAGTAAATTTATTCATATGGTAAACCTACATCCTGAACTGATTCCTGCAGTACTTGAGGAATTTACATTTCCATGGAAGAAACTGAGGTCTGAACCTGCCACAGGAGAAACCAGTTTGCCAAGACCAATGCAGACATCCAAGAGTGATGAAAAAAACCTTTGTGCATTAGTAGGAAACCCAAATAAATTAGTAATAGACATTAAATAGAAATCATAGAAATATTGCCAAAAATGTCAGGTAAAAGTAAAACATGCCCTATCTCCCCAGTGAATAACATATTTTTAAAAGAAATTTGATATGTCTACAGTAAAAAAATCCAGAAAAGCTGTCTAAAAATGCATGATAAACAACTCTGTAAGTTGCTGAATTTATCCTTCTAATCTGAAGGACTGATGAAAAATGGAAATATTGAATCAATTTTATTATCACAGACATTTCATTTTTATCTTGATTAAACTAAAGTTAGTTTAAAAATATTAAGACAAAAATTTTACCATCACTGGGAACTCATATGCAGAACAGAGAGACCAAGTCACCTTAGTAGTATTATGATAGAGAGAACTAATTTGGTGAGAAATAAAGAAAAACAGTAGCCCTCCACAAACTTGCATGCAGTTAGCTTCTATACAACCTCCTTGAACTTCCTTCTCAGCCCCAGGTCCATCAACTGCTCAGGCTGCCAGAGCCAAGGAAGACCCAGAATTCCCACGGTCAGGTGAAGCTCTATCTCCCTTAGGAACTATGGTGACAGCTGGACACAGCGCAGGAGGGAGATGGGCCAACCTGTGACATTTCAGAGGGCACCAGCTGCCTGAAAGCCTGCATAAAATTCAAACCTAGAGACAAGAATAGGTTTATTACGGCAAAGCTAAAATTTTTGTAAGTTGAGGATTGTGTAATGGCTCATATTCTCCTCACAAAGGAAGGAACAAATAGGATTATTTGTAGTTTACTAAACTCTGAAGACAAAAAAAAAAAAACCCAAACACCACCAGAGCTACGCAGCCTAACCCCCTGTGTGTGCACTGACAGCTCCAAAGGGCAGAATGATAAATAGGTTCAAGTATTAGCCCATGGGATGCAGAAGATTAAAATCAAATTAAAGATTTGGCTTTCATAATTCCCAATTATTTTGTTATAATACCTTGCAGCAGTAAGACTCCAGAACCAAGTAAGCAGCTAGACTTTTGAAGTTTTTCCAGTTGAACATTTTGTTTGTTTCATACCTTCAGTGAAAACGTAGTTAACAGGAAGGAATTTCAAAAGTATTTTTCTGAAGAATGATTCTTCACTTCCCAGCCAGCTTCATGTATAAAAAGGACTAAACAAAAATAAAACCACTTGAGAGAGAACAAGCTTTTTGTTCCCTGGAAAACTCACCCTTAATATCGCCAAGAGAATATAACCATTATAATAATAATTATCTATAGGCTATAACATATATTTATCTAACAGACTGAACAGGTTTTCCATCCAAATTTTCCACTTCCCCCACTTACTATGCTTTGTTTCATGTTTTGAGAAGTCCTAGAGCATGCAAACTCAATTACTTTTGGATGAAACTAAACTTCATGAGTGCACATAAATTTTGCCAGTTGCTAATGGGTATGCAGTCCACAGAAACACTCTCAAGCCACTCCAGAAGAAAACCCACAAAACGTACCATAGATGTCAGGTCTTTGTCCTCTAATTGCACCACACATGTTTGCATAGGCACGTCTTTCCTCAAATAAGTTCTGGGATCAAAGCCTAGGACATCGAAAGTATTTGAATACTTATCCTCTAAATCCATACATGTTGGATGCCTGAGAAACCCTGAGTGTACAGGAGCAATCTGATGTAAAAAATTAAGAAACAGAGGAATATTGATATGTACTGCCAGTGCAAAGTATTAAAAACAACCCAGGTGTATTTCTCTCAAACAGTACACTGCTCTGTGTTATGTTTTTAACTTAGCTTTCTTTCAGTCTTAAATGCTTTGGTTATTATCTGGGGGAAATAATTATTTTTTTAAAAAATGTAATTCTTGTAAATAAAAGCTTGGTCTATTAATTTCAGTTTAATGAGCCTGTACTATTACTCAGAACTTGGGTATGGTATTTGGTTTGGATCTATTTTTAATTTTAGTCCAATGGCTTTAAAATCAGATCACTGAACAGTATATTTACCCATTTTCAGTTACAGCAAATATATCTACATTATGTTTTGTGGAGCATTTAAGTTTAGCAGAACCCTCTAAAGTTTCATTATAAAATATTATGGCACATAATTTTATCTGAACAGCAAAACTAGTTAAACATAACATGTCAGTACACTTAGCAGTGACTTCTTACTACCCTTCTTTACCATTTGTATTTAACACCTAAATTTTCTTACTGGCAGTAAAAATAGTATTAATATCAACTGATATCAACTCAAGAGTTGTGTAGCTGAAGAACTGGGGCCAAATATTTTTACATTCTTGAAGGAACTGCAACATTGT